>OOFC01042161.1:0-13669 GCA_900323345.1 Pseudochromis fuscus | reverse complement strand
CAGTTGGACATACAGATAGATGGTGTTGATATTGAAAGAGTGTATGAAACTAAGTTTCTTGGTGTAACAATTGATGACAAAATAAACTGGAAATCTCATTTAAAACATGTACAAAACAAACTGTCAAGAAGTATTTCTGTTCTGAGTAAAGTAAAACATATTCTGGACCACAAGTCACTCCACATCCTCTACTGTTCATTGATCTTACCATATTTAACATACTGCACGGAGGTGTGGGGCAATACTTATAAATGTACACTACAACCATTAATCATATTGCAGAAAAGGGCTATACGGATAATTCATAATACCGGTTATAGAGAACACACAAATTCATTATTTTTAAAATCAGAAACGTTAAAATTCAAAGATCTTGTTGACTTTCAAACAGCACAAATAATCCACAAAGCCATGAACAATCTACTTCCTGGAAATATTCAAAAATTGTTTTTTTACAGAGATGGGGGTTATAACTTAAGGGGGGAATTCAATTTCAAACAATTACATGCACGTACCACACTAAAAACTTTCTGTGTCTCAGTATGTGAAGTGAGGTTGTAGAACGGTTTGGGTGTGGAGCTCAAGCAATGTCCAAGCATGACCCAGTTTAAAAAGCAGTACAAACACATGGTTTTCACAGGGTACAGAGGGGCGTTAACATTCACTGAACATTTATTTACTTTCTTTTTTTTTACACTACTTATTTTCCTTTCTTTGCAATTATGTCTATATGTAAATATGTATGTATATGGGTGATTAATTGTTAATGGTGGGGTAGTGGAGAAAGGGGTAGGAAAAAAATAAGCTTATGCTTCATCCTCCTTTTCGAACATGTGACAATTAAAACCGTTTGCGTTGTTTTGAGTTTCTTCTGTTTGTTTGTTTTTGTTTTTGTTTTTTGTTGTTGTTGTTTTTGTTTTTTGTAACACATGTTCGAAATAAAGCATTGAATCAGAATCAATTGTTTTACTGTTTTTACTGCGGTGAGTAATAAGGAGTCGTAGCTGCACTGACAGATTGCACCTGAACTTTGAGCTGAGGCAGCTTTTAAAAAGCAACACGACCGAAATCAGCTGGGACTCAGGTTTTACACCACCACAGAGGAGAACACTAGAGGTACTCTTGTTCCCTCTAGTAATTCTGGACAGGTGAGTGATGCGCGTGATCAGTGACTCGCACGCATAGATACAGTTCATGCCCGCATGACACGCTGACGTGCGCGTGGTTGTGCGCGTGGTTGTGAGCGTGGGGGGGGGGCTTTCCACAGTAGGAGCCATGGGGACAGGAGTATCTACCTGACCTATCTGGACCATTTAATTTGATTTAAAGCCAAGGAAAGCAGCCCGCAGGTTGGTAGCTGGACAGTCATGTCGTCCTCCAGCTGGTCACCTGTCAAACACTGATCCTGAGGAGAGGAACTACCGGGTTAGTTTAATGAACGACGCTGGTTAGCAGTTACTAACTTAGCAAAGATAACTCGGCTAACGTTAAGTTATCGTTAGCAGGTTAACTAGCATAGCAGTCTTAAAGCTAATGGTGGTACATTTTGGTGTGTGTAGCATCGGTAAACTGTTTTTAATGTTTTACAGTAGAGCAATTAGTGTTGTTGCTGAACTAGCTCGTAGCTAACGATTAGCTAACCAGTTACAGAGTGCAGCTAGCTTCAACATCAAGATGTGATGAGTTAACGTTCGTGTCGTCAAAGTGTAAGATGTTTATGTTTAAATTACTCCTTGTTGTTTAGCCTGTTTAACCAGATGCTATCATGGCCTGCCTTTGTTGTAGACATAATACCTTAACTAAATGTGAAGTCAATATAACATAAAAGTCAATATAAATTGGTGCTAAACTGACATATCTGCATTTGATTCACTGCAAAAACCCTGGTTAGGGTGGGTTTGCTTTTCTTTATAAAATTTCAGTTAATGTGCAGTGCATTTTTCATTTATGCTTATTATTTTAACATTGTTTCTACACATCCATTCATCTACCTGTGGTGGGAAAATCATACAGCACCCTTGAGGTGACAGATCAGTCACAAGAAACATTAAGTCTACATTTATTTTTGTCAGGCTTTCTACTGCATTTTTGTCTTTAACTGCATCTTTGTGTCAGATCAAATTGTAGCCACTGTCTGCTTCCAGTTTCTCCAATGCTGAGATCATCTGTTGTTTTCTGTTTTTGCATGACTGCAAACTTATTTTTGGCTAACAACACAATTTCTCAGTTTAAATATTTCTTTCTTTAAATAATTCTTAAAATTACAACACTTCTACCCTTTCACCATTTTTTAACCCTGCTTCTTCTCTCCTTCAGACTTGGATATGTTGGACCAGATGGAGTGGGATTCAGCAGATGATGATCTGGGAGCGTTAATAGAGGAGCCCCCTTACTTATCTGAATCTGCTGAGACGAAGCCAACAACGAGCAGCATCTCAGAACACGAATTCTCATGTCACTGTTGCTATGACATCTTGGTCAACCCCACCACTTTGACTTGTGGTCATAACTTCTGCCGCCACTGTCTGGCTCTGTGGTGGGAATCCTCACACAAGAATGAGTGTCCAGAGTGCCGGGAGAAGTGGGAAGGCTTTCCTAAAATCAACATACTGCTGAGGTATGCTTCTCACAGCCACGCCATATCAGTAGTTTGGATGTTTGATTTTATGGCAGCAGTTTTCACTGTCCTCTGAGGTACAGTAGAATTTGTGATACAACTTTTTTTTGTGATTCAAAACAGAGCCTTAGTTTGGGAGAATCTAATATTTTCTTCTTCTTTTTTCAAAATGTAACAGAAGTGGATTTTTCAGTTTTTAAAGGTCCCAGGTTGCTGCACTAGGACTTAAAATTTGACATAGTCTACAATTCATTTAAAAGTAATTGTAGATATTTGAATAAAGGAGTATAAAAAGAATTTAAATGCGACTACACATGATTTTCCAGCATTTGATAATGGACAGCTACCCAAAAGCATAATATGTGGATTATGTCTTCTTTGCAGACATATTTGTTGTCTCCTATGTAGAGCTGCCTGATTTCAACAATAGGGAGCTCCCATGTTAAGGAGTGATTTGGTAGTGATTTTCTAGTAGGATATTGAGGTTTTGATGATATTTACATGCACAGTACTATCCCACTCTTGAGTCTTATCTTCATTTTGCTCACATTTAGAAGAGCAACTTTAACTTTTATTTCAGCGTGTTTTCTTGTAGAAGAGAACAAAAACTGTGAATATTTGTGGTATTTCTCAAAAAGGGCCAGGATGACTTTTTGTAGAAAGTTTATATAATATTAGAAAAAAGAAAATAGTTGATATGCTATGTGATAGATAAATAAATAAATAAATAAATGTGAATGTGACTTATTCACAAAGTATAAACATATGTAAACATATTTTACTTGCCAAATTTCTAAACTTAGAAACATTAAATTTGAAGTAAAGTTCAGCACATAAATCCATACAACTCTGATACAACTTTTAATTTAAACATTTTTATATATATAATCCTTACATACTGTTTGGGTCAAATTTGAGCTGCTTTGACATTTGACAGCAGTAAAAATACCCTAAATGTCATTTATTCAGAATTAAATTTAATGACTTTTTCTAAAGTGACCCAAAATGCACAATTAAAATAGTACAGGTGCTACAATTTTTTTGTACACTGAGGCTGTTTGTGGTTAAATTTTACCATTTATTAAAATTGATTTTCGTTCCACCTGTGTGGGTCAAATCAAGATCACTATGAAACTGTACATGCCATGACTGAGTATTGTTTAATGGGACAGTGGCATAGACTATGTATAATGGATGCTCTCACTGCTCTCTGAAACATAAATTAAGGACTAACCATCCATTATTGTCAGATAGGCTATTGATACTTTATAAAAAGATCTGGAGTTCAAAATTTGACATAGACACTTATTATGACCCCGAGCGTACTGTGAAGGCATCGAATAGGAACAGTATATGAGGGTTAAGTAAGTAGCTGGACTGTAATTGTCACTATTTGAAAAGACATCTCTCGCCAGATGCATGGCCAACATTTAGCAGTCACCATTACATTGCGAAATTGTTGTGACCTAATAACACAACTGTATTTGCAATTCATATTCTCCCAAAGTTTAAAATGATCACCTTGCAGATTCATCACACAAAAACTTCTTTTTCATTCTCCACAATGTGTTTACTAAAAAGCTGTGTCAGATTGTCCTCCAATCCTCCTCGATAGGGCTGTGAAAGACAGCGTGATGAGAGAGTTGATAACACATGGTCCTCTGATGCAAGTTAGAAGTTGAGCTATTCTCACCACCCTGTTTGTTTGTAATGCTGTTTGTCATTACATCGAGTAATTTTATGTTTATCTAATTTAACTTTTTAGGGATGCAACTGACAAACTTTTCAGTGAGGTGGTACAGCGGAGGAGAGCAGAAATCCAGGGAAACCCCAAAATCTCACGGAGCTTGCTGGCCTTCCAGAGGTACTTTGATCGAGGTTACAGGCTGTTTGGGATTATTTTTTCTTTGTGTAGACCTGGTATCTAAATTTCCCACAAGACAACTTTTAGATGATGTTATGCTAGTAGCAGCTAATTTACCCTCTAACCTTAAACTGAAAGGAGAAGTGGTCTTCACACCTATAGTTCTGTTTTTGTTTGTTTCTAGTTTTATGATAATTTACAGATTTTTTTTTTTCTGAAGCTGTGAATGACTGTCAATTTATACAAACTTCCCAAGAGTTCCCTGCTCACAATAATGACCTTCTCTTTGCTAACTTGCTTGATGTCTGGCCTCTGTTCATTTGTATTTGATCCCTTTGTGTTTTGACTAGCTTTCATGAAACCTCTCTTCTTCCTCTCCCTCATCTTAGATACGGCGACAACTTGGGTAGATCTAGGACAAACCAGCACAAAGGAGCAGGCTTCTTCTTCTCTGGAGTCCTAACTGCACTCACCTGTGTGGCTGTAAGTACACAACAGCAGTAAATACAGAGCTTAGAAATTAATCTGTTCAGTAAAATGATTCTGAATAGCAACTGAATGAAACAACCTCTTTAATCTGCCTGTTAGGTGCCCTTGGGGAAAAAAGCCTCAGGGTTACCCTGGTAACAGCTATTTTTTATAGCTTTATTAAGTTTTTGAGTTGTCCTTTTAATTGGTTGATGGATTGACTGATTGATCAGGCACACTATAATCAGAATCAGAATATATTATTGACCCCGCAGAAAAATATGTAAATCCAAAGGATAGGAAGCAACCAAACCTTCGTGCTGTCTGAAATAATGTCTCGCATATTGTTTTGTCTATGTGTGTGTGCTGACTATTTTCCCATATAATCTTACTAATCCTTCATATGGAGACAGTTTCTCCAGAATTATTGTAGAGTGATTACTTTTACACTTAAATAATTGCTGTTTTACATTAGACATTTACATTTGAAACAACTCTTTTTTTTAGTTGTTAAGCAATTTTACCAACAATGGTTTGTAATATGAAAAGGTAATGACAGTAGTGAGTGAAGGGGTCAGTTGTTAGTGTTCTGACAATATTTATTTTGTCCATGTGGCACTTGGGAGCAATGTTACTGTGTGTATTGCCACGTGGCAGTGTGTGTCTGTGTGAGGGGACTGCAGTGAGCAAGTAAACAGATCACTGCATGGTTTGGGTTTTGACACAGTTCATGGGTGGATATTATTACTGCCTGTGATCATTTGAGAAGACATTGAATCCTTACCTCTGTGTGAAGCTTCAGCTTGTTTTGGATGCTTTGTGTTTTCTTTGACTCACAATTTATACATTAAAATAACATCTGAAAACTGTAATGCATTTTTTTTTGTCAATTTTTAAAATTTGTTACAATGATGGAAAAATACGCGGACACTGAGCTTAAATTTAATCAGTATTTTAATTAAGAATAGTTGTTGTGTCTTCATCTGGCCTGCTCATATAGATTGTCTCTTTACAGCTGACACACCTCTTCTTGTTTGTCAGATTGTTTTGCTAGTTCACCACAAGAGGGGACAACATTGCTAAGCCTATAGCATCAGTACAGCTGGATTATACCATGGTGGAGGTTTGTGTTGTCTGAGTGCATTCTAGTTAACCATCAAACATTGGGTACAATGCCTGAATGTCATATTTAACAATATTTAATTGTTGTGCAGTGACCTGTTGTTAGGTTCTCAAATGACCAAAAGAGTTAGCGCTTTGGCTAAACTCTAGTAAGTGGAAATGAAACATTACTGTGCTTATTTCCATACCTGCTGATTTGTAGTATCTGTGATGGGAATTGGAAGACGTCTGATGCTTCTGCAGGTTTAATTGAAACACACATTGTGGCACCTTGTGGGGGTGAGTGATAACTGCAGAACACAGTAGCTAAATGTGGTTCAAACTTCAGCTGTGAACTGAAACTGTGGAACCAGTTTGGACCGCTCAGGCCTCATGCAAACCTGCTAATCCCCCTCTCCTACTCAAGACAACTTTATGAAATAAATCTTTTCTTTGCATCCATAAACAAGTATTGGAGCCTGGTGTAATACTAGTAAGAGAAACCAGGGTGTTTCTTGTTCATATGTTAATGTTTGTGTGTTTCCAGGTGATGGTGCTGGTTTATCACTGGAGCAGTGGTGTGGTGGAGCAACATGACCTGTTGATTAGTAAACCCGTGTCCCGCTGGACAACAGAGGAGGTCGTATCCTGGCTTGAACACCTGGGACCCTGGGCTCAGTTGTATAGGGAACCCTTCCAGCAGGAGAATGTCAATGGAAGGTTAATAAATTACATTTCAGCTTTTTCCCCTGTCCTGGCATTGAAATGCAGACTCAAGTCAAGTGTCAGTTTTAATGTTTGGATGACTGTATTTAATACTTGCAAATAAACATAACCACAGTCTCATTGTGGCGCATCAGTCGTATGATATGGTGTCATTTCCTTTGCTTCAGGCTCCTGTTGATGCTGGGGGAAGAAGAGTTGTTGAAATCTCCTTACAGCATCGAAAATCAGGCTCATAGACGAGCTGTTCTGGCTGAACTGGACAGAGTTAAAGCCCTGGGTGTCAAACCTCCACAGAACCTCTGGGAATACAAGGTTAGCACCTTTATTATTGATAATGTGATTTTGGTTGACTAAGGTTTTCTTCAGTTAGAAGCAGGTCAAACTGACTCCAGACAGTCTGTGGATGGGCAGGCATCCAGAAATAGTTTGCTAACTTCGAGGAAAGTTGAAACTTGTTTGTGGGTAGATGACCATCTGTGAAAGAGTGGTGACCTTTTGAGAATGTCAACTAGGCAAGAATGAGAGTATATAAGCAGTAAAGAAACAGTATGGACTCTTGTCAGAATTGCAATGCCTGCATGTAGCTCTGAACCAGATCTGCTATTAAATATCTGGAGAAACTGTAAAGACGACTCTGATTCTTCACCTCACACAACCATCCCCCAGAAAAACTCCTTTTCATCTTTATAATTATGTAACAAACATTGGCAAAAATTTGTCTTAATGTGATCCTTCTCTATGTGTTACAATGGGTAAATGTTTTACCAGGATAGTGTTGCTATTTAGTGTTTGCCCTGTTTAAGGACGTCCTAGTTTGAAAATGTAACCTTTAATGTTATATCTTGGGTCCATCATGTAAAAATACTCTCAAGATTTAAGGAACTGATTCTCCAGTCTGTGTGTTTATTACCTGCACATTTAATTGACTGTCTGTGTGTTTCTCTGCCAGGCGGCTAATGCAGGGAAGTCTCTGTTCCTGCTGTATGCACTGAAGCGCTCCCCTCGTCTCACAATCTTTTATTTGTATTTATTCGACTACTCCGAAACCTTCCTGCCTTTCCTGCACACCTGCTGTCCGGCCATCACGCACATCGACCAGTCAATGGAGAGCAGATTCCTCGAGACACAGGTGACACTTTGCATCATTATATGCAGTGTAATGGGTTTAAAAAAAAAACCTGTTGGTGCTTTTATTTGCACATGAAGCTGTATTTTGTGCTAATAAGTATATGAAGGTAAAACTGAGCATTAAGGAGGCTGTAATACCTTCTAGGGCTTCTAATCAGATTTTCATATAAATCCCACCAGAATGCTACCAGAACAGTATTCACTGTGTCATAATCAATTTACTTTTAAGTTTAACCATCTCAGTATTTGAATATTCACTTGGTTTAGTCTAAAAGATATGACTTTAAGTCAGCAGAGATGGTGCCTCCAGGTCATTATTCCCCAATGCTCTTGGCACATATGTCCATTGTAAAATAGAAAAGTTATAAGTAAAGGATTATACTAAAAATAATGTGTGATAGTTCTGATTAAAAAGCGTTTTCTGTTTTTCGCTGATGTTCCTGTTTTCTGTAGTTGGAACCCAGCTGGCGTCAGTGGGCAGAGTTCCTTGTGAAATACTGCCTGCTTCCATACCAGCTTATTGCAGAGTTTGCTTGGGACTGGTTGGCCGTGCACTACTGGACATCCCGCTTCATTATTGTTAACGCCATGCTACTGTCTGTACTAGAAGGTTGCACTCTCTGGAGGCTCTGGACAAGAGCCAGAATCAGGTACACACAGTAGAGGCCAAGAGGCTTTCTTTCAGTTTTTTTTTTGTTACACAAACTGTTGGTAGTAAATGACTTGTAGCCTGTAGGGCTGTCATGATACAGTGTATAAAAGAAAACTGATAAACAGAGTAACATTCCACAACGGAGGTTATGTTGTGTTGGTTTGTTTGTGTGTTAGCAACAGTGTGGAAAAACTACTGAACAGATGTTGGTGATTTTGTTTTTGTTTTTTTTGGGCATTACCCAAGGAAGAAATAATTCAATTTTGGGGAAGATCAGAGGATGGGATCCTGAAATGTTTTTAAATCCATATTGTTATTGTTTTTAACAAAATAGTGTTGCTATTCCACCACAAGAAGATAACAGTGTGGCTTAATTTTTGAGACCTGGTTTCTTCGTTCATTTCCATTTACAGTTTATTGCTCAGTCTATAGCATTAGTAAAACTTGCCTTACAACTATGCCCTGGCAGAAGTTTCTAAGTTGTCATTAATGTTGAAAAATGTAAACACTCACCAGTCTGTATTGACAGTATTTCTAGGTTAAAGGTTTATTGTCATTTAAATTGACTATTGAGCGCTCCTGTCTATAAGCTGCTATTGAATTTATTCGAACAGTTTCATGTGGTCCACTCTGACCGGGTCTGATGTGATGAGGCTAAATATATCGGCGGCATGGACCTTGTTAGCTTGTAAAAAGCTAACGAACTTCGTGCTGCCGATACATGAGCCACACCAGTGTTTAAGCCGTAGGGTTCAAAGCGTCGGAAAAAAGTAGCGGCTTATAGTCTGGAAAATACGGTATACAAAAAAATGTTAAAAAACCTGATGGAAGATTGTATGTAGAAATCGTTATGGCATCATCATGTTAAGATATAGTTCCAGAAAGGAGGCAGAGTTCAGTGAAAACAAAAGGTGAACATGTGACACATGTTGGGTTGAGGATTGTGAAGCTCTTGTAGTGAGCTCACCACCAGTACACTAATTTGTATCTCACACTTTTTGTAGGTCGTTGCCGCGCAAGATGTGGAACCACTTGTGGAAGATGCTCTCTCAGGGATTTGCCTTCGCATTCCTGTGGCCTTTTGTCCCACAGTTTGTGTGCAACTGCCTCTTCTACTGGGCTCTCTACTTCAGTCCCATCATTAATATTGACCTGGTGGTGCAACATTTAATGCACCCAGAAACCCAGGCGCTGTAATAGACTGCATGTCGTCAGTGCTAAACAAATGCTGTACAGTTCACAGCAAACATAATAATAACTCCAGCTGTTGAAGAGAAGTGTTTGCTTCTAGCACTAAACTCACGGGAGACTGGATTTATTTTGGGAAGGAAGTTTTTACACTTCCTGTCTTGTCTCTCTGACAGATGTGGAGCACGAGAGCCACCGAGCTGTTGTAGGAGGGATAAAACTAACAAGATAAAAAGCAGTGAAGTAGGTATGGTGTTACGGACTTGGATTGATTGATTTAGTGAGCTCTCTGTGTCCACGGTGCATTCATAAACCATAATGCCTAAATGGTCCAGTTATGCAAAAGATAAGCAAGGTGAGCCTCATGAGTTGCTTAATGGCTTTGCAGCACTGACACAGCTGTAGTCCAATGAAAGGTGAGTTGTTCATGCTTGGCGACTGAAAGTGGAACAGAACTTCCTTTATCAAGTGTCTTTTTTTTTTTTTTTTTTTTATAATCCACAGTAAATTAACAACAAATGCTTCAGAAGTATCCATTTTAAATGAAGCAGTATTGTAATTGTATATTAATCCTTATTCTACATAAAATAAGAGGCATTTTTTGCATCTTCAGTGTCTCTATGGCTTAGTGCTACAGAGCTGTCTGAAACTTCACTCTGTTATGTTTGGTAAAATGATTGAATAGTTCATACAGATCATTTTTATTTTTAGAACTTTTAAGGAGAAGGGTTTTCTATTTGCTTGTACTGCTGACAAATAATATGTTGCACTTTTTTTATTGTTCAGAAACATTTTGTTCACAGTATACTTTTCCATGTCATGGATGGACCAAGCTAATCAAAGATTAGATTATTTTTTACATTGTTCATTTGCACTCAAAGATTCTACACTGTGATTTTGTTCCTATATGTTCTCTAGTGATGAAGAAAATAATAAAGATTTTTAAATATTATTGTCTTGATTTTGGATTTGTTTTTCATATGTTATGTGTCTGAAATGGAACCACTATGAAAAAATATAGTGACAAAAAAATAATGCATGTAGGTGTCACACAGGGCTGAAAACTCCATAAGGGAACCAAAGGGAACAAGGGACAAATAACATATAGAAAGGCTACATTTTAATAAACTTAATGCTCAATGAGCCAAAATAAGGGGATAGCCTTTCTCCTCAAATTATTGCTGCACCAAATTACTAACAGTGGACAGGCTTTTTCCAAGCAATAATGTCCTGATGCATTACATGGTTAACTACATCCTGTATAAATGGGTCATTTTTATATTATTGCTAATATTTACTGGTATAGTTATTTTGGCACAACTGTGCAAAATAATGTTCATGTGACATTCCACATCTCAAATATCATTTATTGCATTATTAACAATAAGTATTAGGTATTGTCATAGAAGTTTAAAACGCTTCAGTAGGTTACATTGCGTCCACAAATACGACATTTTAGTTAACAATATAAAATTAATACTAAATTAAAACAACCCTTTCCCATAGTTTGGTTCATACCCATGAAGATCATTTACCCTGGGCCGATGTCACCAAGGGAAATTTGATTGTGAACATAGACTGTATTTTATAAGAAAAACATTTTTAATGCACAGTCTATGTTTTGTAAAGCAAAGCGTCATGGCAAAGGGGGGTTTTCCACAACGACTCCAGGCGTATAACTGGTCTATAAAGCATTTTAATATTATTTATTTCAGTGTTTCTCTATATGTAACTATATATACTATACTATAAACTAGAACTAGACTGTTGCCTCTTATTTTGATACTTTTGCGTCTCATACAATCACAGCAAACTGGACACTGACAGAATGCTTCCTCTAGTCTGATCTACTGTTGTTATTTCAATAAAGTTTTACTGGTTGAGTTGAAACCGATCGTCCCCTAGTGTTCAATAGTTACCACTGCAGCAACGGCTGTCGCCATAACAACGAAGGGACTATCTCAAAAGAGTGCATATGATTACATACGCAAAAAGAAACAAACGACCTTAGTGAAGACAAACTAAAATATGCTAATTCATTCCTTTTTATTATGAGTGTAAATAACTATCAGTAATATTTTTAAATCCAGCCTAGTGAGAAAATATTAAAAGAATCACGCGTTTTTAACCTCTTACAGTTTTTTGATAGTGTTCCCTTGTTGTCGTTGCGGAAGTGAAAAGTCTACGTGGGGAAGAAAGGTTGGTGTAACCGCGTTTGAACACCTTTCAGAGCAGCACCCATGTCCAATCCAGGTTAGCTCTGTACCCCAACAAACCAGTCTTCGTCCCCGACCCCTCCTCCTCCGTTAGGGAAATGGACGCGGTGAGCGGTGGCCGGGGCGTATAAATGGGACGGAGAGGCGACGACAGGCTGTAATGCTGCGCCGGGTGCGGCAGTCTCTCCGGCAGGTGCTGTTTCTGATGGCCCGGAGACCGGATCTACTCTGCGGGGCTATCGTGCTCAGCGTCCTGCTCATTCTGGCTGTGAAGTTCACATGCAGGTAAACAAGACCAGCTCATGTGTATGTTCCCATGGCTTGTTATAGGCTAACAGGCTATACACAGTGCAGTGTAGTATCACTAAGTCGTAAATTAGCTACTCCTCAGTGTGTGCAGTATTTACATACAGGATTCTTTATGTTTAGCAGCTCATCTGAAAGTGACGTGTACTGTGAGACAAGAGGATTAACTCATGATTAAAACCTTTTAAACAGGCAGAGAACTACTCAGGTCTGCGTATTAGTCCGTCAGAAATAAATAAAAAAAAATATATATATATATTTTTTTAATGTTTTGCCTCTTTATTGTTAAGTTACAGGATAGGCAACAGTGTAAGACTTGGTGCTGAAACAGTCAGGGTGACAGAAAAAACTATTAGCAACTCTTCTTCATTTCTTCTTTTAGTATTCTCTGTTTTTACGTGATAATGAAATTGATATCTTTAATTAATTCTGAAGGACTGATCAGGATAATTAAGATATTTGACAACATCCTCTTAAGCATCATCAGTATATTGGCCTTTTTTGTCTCCTCTTTTTTTAACAATTGTCTAACATTTTGTAAGAGAAACGTTTGACTCAGTGATGGAGAAAATAATCAGCAGATGTGTTATAATTAAAATAAGCAGTAGTTGCAGCCCTAAGAAATCGCACCACCAGCTTCCATCTGTGAACTCAGCAACTGAAGGGAGACTTGAATCAAACAAGTGATCTCTGGTACATCCTGCTTCATCTCATTAGTTAATTAGTTGGTTATTATCTTCAATCAAAGAATCATAATATTCATCTTTCTAGGTTGTCAGATATGTTGAATTACAACTGCGTAAGTTGTTGAGTGACCCCTTGATTAAGAGACAACATACTTATCTTCTGGTGAACCCAGCTGTGGAGAGTACTGGCAGAAAGACTGAAACTTTAAGCAAATTGCACACAAATGATGTTAGGCACATCCTGCTTCTCATTCTGTGTAGTTTTTTTTCCCATGCAGCCTGACACACTTGCATGTACTTAATGGTGGAAAAACTGCTCCCTAATATCCGTGCATGTGCAGGTGTCAATGGATTAAATAATCTGACAAATATACCTTCTCTAGATAATTCAGCAATAGTATTCTAACATCTCTTAAATCTCTTGTGATTACTGTCATTATTTCTTTGTGTAGTCGTGCTAAGAATGTGGTGGCAGCAGCTCGGCCTCCAGTGCGGTTCTTCTCTCCCGATGCCCCGGTAGTGGATCTTTATTTGGGTCAACTAGACCAGGTGAGATTCAAGGACAAAGAGACCTGATGCGAGACATTTTGTCATGAATCAGTTATTACCTGACATTTCCTTCATTAGATATTTTTAAATCTGCATGATTAATGGATTTGATAGCAGAAGAGCATTGTGAAGACGCTTCAGAGTACATAAAGCTTCAGTGAATTCATA
>OOFC01042160.1:0-12905 GCA_900323345.1 Pseudochromis fuscus | reverse complement strand
ACAGGGACATTTGCAGTTTTACAGCAACAAAATAGAAACAGACATCAATGGAAAATTAAAGCTGCAAGCAGCGTTGGACGGGCCCTCGTCCCCCCAGCCGTCCCCGTCCCCTGCAAATCCACCCTTATAACAGTGGTAGTGTTAGAATTGTGTGTGCTGCCTGTCAGGTTTAATAATGTGTGTGGATTGCACACATGACCAGCAGAGGGCAGCAGAGCAGAGGAGACGGGGAGAAATCCATGGAGGAGGTTGCTGCTCTCTGCAGCTTTCTCTCCCATTCATTTCAATGGAGAAGAATACACAATGTGTGTGTATTGGGGACCGCTCTCCCGCTCTGAGCAGGTCACGTGACCTAGAGTGCAGAGCGGTGGAGAAGAAAGAGGAAACATTTTTAGAAAAACGCCTGAAAAGTACCTTAAACTTGATCAAACCTCACACAAAATATGATTTTCTTGTAGGTTTTTTTGTCCTCTTTAATTCGGCGGGGGTTAGAAAGCTGTCAGATTTATAGTTTAGTCTGTGGAGGGCTCAGAGTGACGGAAGTGCCGTTTTTCCCCATTCATTTGTATGGTGCTGAAGAGGAGCACACAGAGGAGCACTCCAACTTTGAGGGCTTATAAAATCCAAACGGTTCGAGTAATTAAAAATCCCCAAAGTCATTTTGGTCAGCACTGCTACCATGTACGGTCTGGGAGGAGATGCATTTATTGCAAAGTGAAATTTTGGCGTTCGATTTAAGATTGGCGTGCAAAGTTTGGATTTCCTGTTGATTTTAACCTAGGGGTACCAGCGTGTGATTTTTAGGTCTTGATGAGTACTACAATTCGGCTTCGCTCCCGTGTCTCTGTTACGTTCCTGTGGGCCGCAGCGGGCGCCATTCTGAGCCTAGGTGGCGCTACAGAGTCCATTTTTGCACCGAGGGGTTTGGTTTTTCCATTTTATCTAATTTTTCACAAGGCCTGATGTGTGTGCCAAAGTTTTTGAGCATGTTTAGGGGGTGAAATTAAGGTTTAAAGTGGCGTAATAAGAAGAAAGAAACGCTACAATTACAATAGGGCCCTTGCCTCTTGGGCTTGGGCCCTAATAAACAAAGCGATATAAATGAGAGGAGATATGAAAAACAGGAACGATATAAACAAGAGGAAACATATAGGAACTGTATCTACGATATGAACAATGAGCAGATTCAACAGATTTACATTATTTCTCAGAGGAAAATCTTGATATTGCACAGTTGTAATGAGAGTACATGAAATACAGTGAAATTAAATCTGAGTGTTTAGTTGTCCTAAATATAAAAACAGCAGCTCTCGGTGCTTTTTGACACACTTGTATTCAGCGCTGTCCACTTGTGATCCGATCACCCGAGACTCATCTTAAACCCAAGTGTGAACAGGGATTTGTTTGCACACTGCAGTCCTCTGCTTCAGATGAATTTGCATGAAGCAGCATTGTTGTTTTTTTCCTGCTCCACTTTAGTTTCTCACGCAACTCGATGCCCGGCTGCATCATTATTCATGTGTCCACTGCTACAGGCTAACACTGACCAGGTCTATTTTGGGTTGTCTCATCCAATACTATGCAAACTCTCATATCTCTTCCAGCTTCTTCTTCCTTATTTTGCCCTGTGTGTGCTGATGAGATTTTTTTCTGTTCCCTCGATAACTCTCTGCTTTCATCCACTGTCTGTTTCCTTCTTTGGTCACAAACTCGCTTTCATTTTTCAGCTTTTGTCTGAACTTCTCCTCCGTACTGAGCGTCCTCCTTTACAGCCGCAGGTATTCGTGTGTTGAGTTTGTGCCATAAAAGGTTTGTTTCGGTATGAACCTCGTGTCCTCCCGCTGCCTCAGTTTACAGAATGAAAACTAACAGTACAGTATGTTTCTGTTAACTCTGCTCTCTGCTCCGAGCGGTGCCAGCGTGTCTTTCATCTGAATACCAGAGTGAAACCATATGTGGGCGTGTGACTCTCGTGTCAACAGTCGCCGTCCTTCGCAGTCGACCCACTGGGCAGAGGGGACATGGAGACAGGCGGGACTCATCTTCCCTTGAGGTCTGACCTTCGAAGCCACGGAGGACGGTTTATTTCTGTTGGGGGGGAAACAGTCATTGAGTCGCTGCCATCTCATGCAATAAAAGGCCACTAATACACACTGACAGAGGCTAAAGACACAGAGGGAGCAGCAGCATCATCATCATCTTCAGCTTGGCATATGGATCTCGTCATTACAGTAAATACACCAGACACTGACACCGTCCTCCAGACATGTCCTCGTCTGCAGCCTGGTTTTTACAGACTGCAGTAAGCAGGAAGCAGCAGATGAAACGATAGCGTGGGCCGATCCTCTCGTATTCAAAACAACGCCGGGCTGTATCGGCATGGCATCTCTGTGCCACTGGGAAATGACGAAGAGGGGAGGATTTAATCTCACTTCTGCACAGTGTGAGAAACAGAAGAATAACCACGCTTCCTGAGTGTTTTACATCACGTGATCAGCGTCGCTTCAGACTCCACTGGATTGGAGAAAGTTTGCAGGAGAGAAGAATTGATTCCTCACCCCAGACATTCATGTTGTAATTGATTATTTTGTGTAAACATCTATGGTCACAATATGTGTTCGGCGTTTGAAGAGGTCCGTGTGAGTCATCCCGGAGTCATGAGGGTCAGAAACCCGACAGAGATTCGGGATGGTCTGCGGGAAGTAGCGAAAAAATCGCAGTGAATCTTTGAAGTTGGGAGTTTGTCCCGCTGCGTTCACACTCTGATGCATCTGCAAAAGCACTCCTCAGATATTTTTTTACACACCCAGACATAATCCACAGACTCCCAGGTGATCACATTACATCCACCCAAACACAGGAGCATTTCTGATTGAATTAAACTGTTCCTCACACCTCCCAGAGCTCCCTAAATGGCTGCTCCACACCCCAGACTCCACTTTGGAGGGAGCTGCCGGACTGTGCAGTGCTGTGCGAGGACTTCCTCAGCGTGATGTGAGCACTGGTGCATGGCAGGAATGTAAAAACCAGATGACCTCAAATGGAAACTCCAGGGCTGTTGGAGGGAGGCAGGCGAGCAGGCCATCTCGTTTGCTCTAATAAACACTCTGCAGCCCTGCTCTCGCTCCGTCTTTTTTAACTGCCTCGGTTTAGTTTCCCAACCTGGCTTAGCATCGCCTCCACCACGCCCCAGATGTTGGACCGTTGCCTGGTTTCTACAAGCCTACAAGGCCGGGACGCGGTGCTCGGGTCCAGCTTCAGCCAAGCTGAACAACGACATCATCCCAAAGTTGTAATTTTCATCTGCTAATTACACAGAAGCAGAGATGAGCTAAATATATACATGTGGAGGGGGAGGGAAGAGGAAGAAGAGGGGGCTCAGAGCGTGGCCGTCCTTCATCTGAGTGGAGGCGAAGGAGGAGGGGTGCAGAGAGTCGAAGGGCCTGCTGGAGCCCTGTGGTTTTGTGTTGCTGAGGCCTGCTCCTGAAAACAACCAGCGAAGGAAGAGAAGAAAAGAGGAAGAAGGGGAAAAAGAAGGGGGTGGGGGGGCTCTTATTGCAGTGGAGCTCAGACGTGACGCTCTGATTGCTCCCAGCGGTTGTGGTCAGTACAGAGGAGGAGGAGGAGGAGGAAGGAGGGGGTACAGTGCAAGGAGAGTCGGGTTAGCTCTTTGCCAGATGTCGTCATTGGCCCTGATGTTGTTAAGGCCTCATGGTATACACGCAGATGTGTCTACTGAGAGCTGAGAGTTTACCTGACAAGAGGCCGCCGCCGCCTCACGGTCGCACCGGGAAACTGCAGGTTTGTGGGAATCAGGACACGCAGTGAAAACATATCACACCTTTTGAGTTCTGGGTGACCTCTGAGCTCTCACGCAACTCTCAGGCATGGAAAGTGGGACATGGATTCAGGCAGGGATGTGGACGTCCAGATTAAAGCTGTCACAGTCAGACTTATATCTAATGATCTTCAAGGCGTCCACTGGTTTCACACTTCGGCTGTGAAAGCCAGTTTTGAGCCAGCGTTAATGTCTCCGCCGTCAGACTCCTCTCCCTCCAGGGTTTTTTCTCATGCTCGGACAGAGGCCACTCGTTGGTTCTCATGGCAACCATCATCACGATCAATAATTTTATTACACAGAGACTGATACTAAGACTTTTTGGTGTTCATGTTCACGATACCCGTAACTTTAGCATCAGGTACGTTTTTATATTTCTTTGATAATTTACCTTTATTCTCATCTTGCCACGTTTTCAATGCTAGTTAGCACAAGTTAACATGCACAGCTAATTAACAGCCATTCATATGATAAACAAGCATTTTATTTTAAGTAAATCTGCTCTAGAGTTTAGACTCAGGTCTGGTCTTGCATCACAAGATCCAAGACATATTTACTTGAAATATTTCCTTTAAAAATTTCCTTTTTTTTAACCCATAAGATCATGTGTTATTTTGTAAAACATGCTGCTGTTTCCTTTCTTAAATGGTATTTTTCCAGTAGATTGAGCCTCATAATTACTATTCTCCACTTGATCTCCAGCTTAAAAAAAACTGTAAAATAACAAAAAAAAAGCCAGCTCACAAAAAACAGTCAATTTTTACAATTACAACACAGTTTTCAGCTTTAATTTGGCACGAGATCCTTGTAGTTTTTGGTTTTTTCAGATGTTTATAGACTGATATGTACATGTGTCAACACAGTTAAACAGACAAAACACATTTTTATTCATGTTTTTGTTGTAAAAATTAGAATTAGACAATATATCTGTCAGTTAAATAAAAGCATGCAGTTTGCACAGAAACAGTACTTCAATATATCAATAACTCTTATAACTGTATTAATATTAAACTCCAATGTAACAGTCTCATCTAGTCATGTAAAACCTGTGTGTTTTATGTAAAATAACCAGGAAAATTATCCATAAGATTACAGATTTTTTTTTAGTTTATTTTACAGTATGTGTTGTTAAAACCAAAACTATCAACATGTAGGAGAAACATTCAAAATGTAGCTTCTTCTTCTTCAGTGTAGTTTGTGAGCTGAACATAAAGAAGTGAGTCGACTGGAGGAGCCACTCCCTGATAACTGGGTTAAAGTGAAGCACCATCTTTCCACTTAGTGCATTAGGAAGCATAATGTGTGTGTGTGTGTGTGTGTGTGCGTCAGTATGTCTCCTACTCACACACATGGACACACACACAGAAACCCACCTCCTTCACTACATACATACAGTTTCATTCACAGGTCTGGATGCAGGATATAACTGCTGATGATATGATGCAGGGTCACATGATTCATCCCCCAACACACACACACACTGTTCTCACCTGTTTGTCCACTCGAAAAACCTCAATGAATTTATTATTTACTTAAAATTCATTACCCGAGGAACAATTGATTACATTTTGGGCAAGATCAGATGATGGGATCTCGAATTCCCATATTTAGTTGAAAATCTACACACACACACATGCAGGATGATAATATAATTGTGGAGGAGTGTGTAGAGGTTTATGCTGTCTCATTGAACCTGTATTGTACCATGAGAAAGATTAAAGCTGATAGGTGTGTTCTCATTTAGCCTCCAGTGTTCATGCAGCCTTCATCAATAATGTATCGCACTGAGTCCCACATGGTACAACAGAGGGGAGATATATGGGGGTTAATTACTGTGAATAAATATGTATCCTAGACCAAATGTTTAAATACCTCCTCTCCCTCTGTTCCTCTTGTTTGAATCACTCCCTGCCCTCGTTTTTTTTTTTTTTTTTTAAGTCGCAGTAAAAAAAATCCCCCCTGGTGTTCGCTTTCCAACATCTGTCGACACCCCCACCCCGTCATGTCCTCCCTCCTCCGTCCTGCTTTCTCTCTCTATCTGGCATCTTCCTGTCGACGTAGATGCTCGGCCAGCTCTCCGGCTGGCAGGCAGGCTGACTCATGTATCCCACGTTCCCCTGTGGCGGACGCAGCACCGTGGACAAATCCGCAATCCTGAGTCAGCCAATAAGGTTTTATGTGTTATAAATCTCACAAGGCCCGTTCTGCCTCTCCACTGCTGACGCCAACGTGTTACTGCGCACATCAAATATTTTTATTATCTACTAATCTGCCCATTTGCTTTTGGATTTATGAATTAATCAGACTATTAAGTGTCATAAAGTACTGAGGAGGTCTGATCATAAATTCTCAGAGAGCAAAGTGACATCTTTAAATAGCTTTTGACAGAAGATTCTTGCAATAAAGTCAATTTTCGTGGCACAAAAATTCAATAAAGCACCAAAACTCTCACATTTGAGAAGCTGGAATCAGGATTTTTGCTCGGAAAATAAGCTTATTATCAATAAAGTAGTAATCAGGAGTAGTAGTGTGCAAAATGATGTTCTGTGATTCATGAACTATAGAATAATATTCAAGAGATTTATCATCATGTGTATGGTAAATAAACAGTGTAGTGCATTGTTGCAGTGACAGTAACACTGTATCAGTTTGGATGTGAACATAACACATGAGCTGAAGTAATTGATGGATCAAGTTCTGGATCAATATCAAAGTGATAAACACAGTACTTATGTAGAATATTATTATGGTACTGAAAGTTAAACGTTAATTGGTTTTCTTCATTCTCTGTAATAGAGGAGATAGTAAAGTCATGCAGTATTACTCATGTGCAGTAGTTGACTGTGCTGCATTTAGTCTCTCATGTTTAATTCATTGTGCAATAGTAGTTTTTCACTATTTGTTTGTTCGTTCTGCGTTCTATATTTTTATATTTCATATTTTTATATTTAATATTTGTTACTGTAATTTCAAGCAGATTGGCAGGAGAATTTTTCAGGATTAATAAAGGCCTGAATATATTTCACATTGTTGGTCGGACAAAACAACACATGGAGAAAGGATTTTTTTTTTTTTTTGGGCACATTTTATGGACTAAATGGATCATTAACTGAGATAATAACCCTTAAACTGACCAATAACCAAGAGTGGAAATAACCATAAAGCATTTTTTAAGCAGTAGTATAAATGTCAGTGTGTGTGTGTGTGTGTGTGTGTGTGTGTGTGTGTGTGTGATGGATTGATAGACTGTGATTTGAATCAATAATTAAAAACATGTTGTACATCATTAGCCTCATGTAGCATCTTGGATGAACCAGGGCTGACGTAAAGAGCAAATACCTTTTCTGAAACTAAATGTTTCCACGTTCAAACGGCTCACGTGGTCTGACCTCATGTGGTTGCTCTGTAACACACACACACACACACACACACACATGCACACACACACATGCACACACACACATTAGTAGCCACATGTAAAGAATGCATGCATAATGCGTTAGCTTCGTGCAGAGAAGCACATGGTCAGGTGGACTGCTTTAACCCTCCGCTCTGCACAAGTGGGCTGTGTATTGTTGTTGTTGTTGTTTTTGTTGTCGTGTCGGTCCTCTGGTCGGTCGGGGAGGGAGGGGCCGGACCACCCAGCTCCCCTCAGCTGTGGGTTGATGGGATATCCGACCCTCAGCTCCACCTGCCGTGGTCTCTGGGTCGTCCTTGGTGCTGCCTGCACCTCAAAGCCCCACAGCAGGTGTGACCTCTGTGATCTCCAGCCGCCCTGTCCCACCCCGACTCTGATCTTATCCATCACTTACAACCACTGATAACTGCTTATAGGCCGACCTCTGCACCGTCTGCACACACACACACACACACACACACACACACACACACACACACACACACACGCTCATGCCACATTTTCTAGTCATACGTGTTGAGTCCCCACCCTCTGCACCATCCCGTGTCCCACTGCCCTCTGGGGCCCCTCCCCGCCCATCTGCTGTCAGACTCTGGGTCACAGCTGCCCTCTAGTGTCCGCCCCTGGTAACTACACCCTGGATGCTGTGAAACAGGCCCATAGGTTGTGTGTCAGGGGGATTTACAGGAGATTAAAGTTAAAATTAACCTGCTTAAAACAGCTATGTCCTTTTTTTCCACACATGCTTTTGTAGGATCCACTCTGACAGATTATTCATAAAGTCTGTCTAGACGGAGAAAGCGACTCCATCACTGTACATCTCAACTGAGGCCAGTTATTGAACCTTGTGTGAAGTAACTGAAGTTGGCAAGAGAAGCTTATTTATTCTTTCTTCATCAAATACTTTCTGTTTTTTAAAAAGATTTATGACTTTAGATAAACTTTAGGGGACAGTTTGTCACATTTTATTAACTCTGAAAGAAGTTTTACATTTTATAAATGAGCTTAAGAAAATGTTTTTTGTATAAAAATGACTTTTTGCTTTGTCTCCTCGTAAATGTACAAAATGTGCAGCCCCTCTGTTTCAGGCACAGTGTGATTAATCTTTTCAGTGTTTCTAAATACATGTCTTGTATTTTGGGGGGGGAAATATAAAAAAATATGTATATAAGTTAGTGTATGGTTTCAATTATCTCATATTCTGCTACTCATCTGGACTTTTTAAGTTTTGACAAGTATCTGGTGTTGGCAGCACTTGCTTATTTACTCAGTTTTTGATCAAATACTCAAAACACTATTAAAAAGAGAGAGGTTTTACACTCTGAAAACAGATGTTACAAAGTTGTTTTTTGCTTTGTGTCAAATTAAAATGAAACAAAGTGTCTTGTCCTTCATTTCAGATTCAGTGTGAATATATTTTTAAATATTTTTAAGACACAAAGGACAAAATATGAAAAATAAATATAAATGTGCACAGAAAAAATATGGTTTTAATTGTCTTGTATCCCATCACTCATCTTTCCCCCGTCACATTAATCCTGTGAGGCCTTTGAGAGTTTGCTAACCGCTTCTGTGCATCATGCATATTTCCTCGGGTATAATTTGAGTGAGTTTTTTGATTTACAGCAGCAGTGTGATGACACTGATAATTCATGTGGCTGCTGCTTCAACAGCTCCACATGTTGAGTCAGGAGTGTGTCAGTGGACCGTCTCCCTCACCAGCAGGGGACAGGAGTCTCAGTCGTCACCCTCCAGACTGTGGCACCGCTGAAGTCCTTCATCTGCGACTTGGTTTTGTTGTGTTGGATTTTAGGAGTTTCATTGTCCCTCGGTGACCTCTCTCGTCTCTGCTCTGAATTGCCGCAGCCTGTGTTTAGAGAAAACACCCCATTCATTGTGTCTGCACTTTGGTTTGCTCTGAAACTTCACTCTTCGCCTTCCTGGATGTTTCCTGACGAGCCTCACCTCACTCCTCCTCCTCCTCACGGTCTGTGTTTTAATGTCAGCAGAGAGGAGAGGAGAGGAGAGGAGAGGAGAGGAGGGAGAAACTTTGTTTTGTCTTGTGAGGAGGCCACAGTGGAAAAAAGAGGTGGTGGAGGGAGGCCTCTGCGTGTTAATCTGTTGTTATGAGTATGAAGGGGATTAAAACATATCAGTGCGCTAATCTGTGCCGTACACCGACAGCCCTGCTCCCCTCCTCATCCCTCTCACTTTCCCCTGATGTGTTTGTTATCACGGAGGAGTCGGGCAGGAGGCAACGAGGCGTCACTCCTCTGACATCGGCAGCCCTTCAAGCTTCATCCTGATAAAACATCAGACAAACAGCTGCTAATATGATGTCTGGTCGTCTCCAGGGCGCTGTGTGTTTACTCAGATCGCCAGATAAGGACGGTATGCTCTCAGGTGCTGTACACTGGGCCCATATGCAGACGATGGATGTGCAGCCGCCTGCGTGCTCGCACACGTTTCAGCCGAACGATACACAAACGGTGTGGGTCACCGCTGGGAGGCGTTGCCGTTGTCACAACTCTTCACGTGTGACTGCGCGTCCATCAACTGTAACTCAAAGCCTTTTTGTTCATTTCTCTTTTTTCTCGGCCTCCCCTCCTCTCGCTCATCCTCCTCGTCCTGTAAATGCCTCCACGGTTCATGAAGAGGAGACAGAGAGAGAGAGGGAGGGAGCTGGACACACAGAGAGGTTTTGTTTCCAAATTAGGCGCTGCTCCCTCCTCGCCAAAACTAACTGTTATTGTGAAAAATGTGATATGAAATCCCCCCTTCATCGCTGCTGCTGTGAGCCGGAGCACTTGTGTATTTTCAGATATTAACCTCGTGTCTGGCTGATCCCACCGCCACTTACAGCCGGCTTGTCTGTGATTTCCTCCTGGCTACCCGGGTGTGGCCTCCTCTCTTTGCCTCCTAGAGGAGAGTCAGACCTCCTCCTCCTCCTCCTCCTCCTCCTGGACCAGCAGGGCGGTTCCTCCTGGCGGTGCGTCGAACCCAGAGCTTCTGGTCTGAACCGCAGGGAGAAGAGAAACCCCCCACAGCCACAGCGTCCCGACTTTAAGAGGAACCATAATTACACAGCTTGGTGTATTTATACTCAGCTGTGACTCAGTGGGACATGTGGCAGGGGTTTGTGTGAATGTGCGCGCACGGGAAGGAGCAGCCTTTGTGTTTACATGTACACGGTGTGTGTGCGTGTGTGTATTAGTGAAAGCGTGTGCTGACTCAATAAACTATTTAAACCAGGGATGAAGTGGAGGGTAGATCCACCTCGTCTGTTATTTTTGCAGGAAACATCCTTTAAAGTGAGACTGTGACAAGTCTGGAAAGAAGAACAACTGTGGCTTAATTCACAAATACAAAGCCTGACTAAAAAAATACATTCAATACACGTGTTTTAATCGAAAGCTTATGTTACACATTGAGAAGATGAAGAACTGTGGGAAGTGTTGCATCATGGGAGGTGTTGGATTCAGGGTTTTAGGCTCACATGAAATCTTAAAAGTCCTAAGTACCTAAAGTTACTACTTTACCAAGCACACTGGAGCATCTCTACTTTCGCCTGTATGAAGTGTGTGCGTCCCTGTACGTGTTGCACAAGATGAATGAGACACACACACACACACACACACACACACAGAGAAACAGCTCCATCACCTCAGATCAAATACTCCACAGGGAGCCTTTAAAGTTCTTCTACTTCATAGATTTAGTCTCTTTGTGTCATCTCTCTAAACGTTTTACTCTCATCTGAGTCACACACATTTATGAGAAGCGATATTAAAGCGCTGGCAGGCAAAGGAAAAACTACTTTTATCATATTGTATTTGTAGTTTTGTCCTTTTTATTGTTGCATTTTTAATTCACTGTTAGAAAACCCTCATGTTAGATCAGGTGTGGTGAATATCTGGCTTGTTATCCCTTTGCATCACCTTCACCTTTAATTTACGACCTGGTTATTGTGTATAAACTAGTTCAGCCTGCAGTGTGCATTCTTGCTGGTGAATTGCACCATATCCAGAGGGTACGGTCTGTGTGTGTGTGTGTGTGTGTGTGTGTGTGTGTTTGTGTGTGTGTGTATGACGGCCCTCTGTGGTCGAGTTGATACTTGCCCGCCGTGCGGCAGGTGAAACCTGTCTAACCTCACTGGTAACGGATGTGTTGTCGGTGAAAGTCGTGTGCGGCGACATGGTCACCTGTCTGCCGCTGTCGTCCGTCTCCTGGACGCCCGGCTGCTTGGTGAGTGATTTAGTGGCGAGGCGTTCAGGTGTCTGTGCTGTGGGTGGATCCTGTGTGTGAGAGAGGGAGTACAGGTTTGATAAGGAGGTCATGTTGACATGCAGTACTATTATTTTCACAGCAACCAGGGCAGCACCTCTCCCTCTGTCTCCTCCAGCTTTTTCCATGTTCTCTCCCCATCGTCCTCCCTCCGCTGTAGTTTCCACTCTTAACCAAAAAAGAAAAGAGGGAGTGAGACAGTGAGTACAGCAGCAAGGCAAATGTTTTCTTTTCTCTTTGTGCTGGAAATTGGCCTCTTTCTCTTTTCTCTCTCTCTTTTTTTTTTGTTTGTCTCCCCCCTCTGAGAGGAGGGGAGGCGGGTGGAGGCAGGGCCGGCTTTTGTGAAGTTTAGCGCCGGGATCACAGCTTTGTCGCTGTGTTGGTGTCGCTCACACACACACATGCAGCACACGTGCGGCCGCCGGGCTTCCTCTTCATGAGGCGACGCTACAGGAGAAAATCTTCATCTGGACCGTCTGCTGCTGTGGACCGACCCCCGGCTTCATCCCCAACGTCTGCCCCGTGTTCCTGGATTGGAGATCCACTTTACAGTCAGACCGGTTCATGTGGAAGGAGTGAGCAATTGTTTGGCTACAGATTGAGTAACAGAAAGTAAAAAAAAAAAGGAGGGACAGCGAGAGAGGTGAACTAGCTGATGCTTGCTGAGATAAAGACAGTCAGAGTCTGGGATCGAGATGAAGAGATCTGTTCGGCTGTAGAGATCTAGGAGGAGGGTGGAAGGAGAGAGAGCGAAGAGAGAGGGCAGTGGAGGGAGGGGAGACAGAGGATCCAGCCCTCTGGGACAGCACTGTGTGTTTTGGGGGTGGACAGAGTGGCTTTGTATGCAGAGCATCACCGGACACCGACGGGAGGGACGCTGTCAGTTGTTCTCTGTGTGTGTCTGTAGTGAAACCAGACCTACCTCTGATCCCTGCGCCACACACACACACTCCTCCATCAGCTACCGTTTGGACTGATAGTGTGTGTGTGTGTGTGTGAGAGCTGATTCATGGAGGAGCGCAGTAGTGACAGGCTGTGATGTGGAACTTGTGGGATTAAACTTTCCAGCGGCAGTGACAGCGATGGATCGGCGCCAGGCGACGGGAAGTCCTGAGTGAATGAGTGGAGGATCCCAGAGGAAGATTTTGCTGCCCTAACCCCAGCCGCCCTCTCCCTGCTTGGTTGTAATCAGTCTGTATTTCTGCGTCTGGACACTGTCCACGACTTGGCGTTGAGTGCGTGCGCGGCCCATGTTGGTGGTGAGCGATGCGGATCTGAGAAAACCCAGCAACCCGATGCCCGCTGCTATGCTCCCGTGCCCTGCGCCAGCCGGGTCCGACTGGAGTTTCCAGAACCCGGTGGGGG
>OOFC01042159.1:14379-25085 GCA_900323345.1 Pseudochromis fuscus | reverse complement strand
AGATAAGTCAGTCAGTCAAACTTTATTCATAGAAAACAAACCAACGTTCTGACAACTCTGTTCACTCCAAAACAAGCTAGTACATTCACAATACGGTACCGTACGTACCAGTAGCTCTTACCGATATTTGTGCCGCCTTCGTTGAAAACAATGTATTTTCAACTCCATTTGTCACAGTTCAAAGCTACATGAACAGCTGTTTTATTTTTTTCTCGGAGGTAACGTCAGTGACGTAGTTTTATCTTTTACCAACAACAAGGTACAACAGGTAGTGCAACTTTTTATCACGTAGTTAGTGCATCACAAACGTGGAGGGAACTTTTCCCTGATTCAGTAAACACATAAAAGAAACCGTCTGATACCGCTACGGTAAATCAAACATTAGTGCAATCACAATATGCACCCCCTGACTACGGCAGCCATAATTAACCAATATTGATCCATATATAAGTGTGCATCGGATTATAAAGCGCACTGTCGGTTTTCGTCAAAATTAAAGGCTTTTAGGTGGAGCTTATAGTGCGGAAAATACGGTCCTTTCAATATGCAGAAACATCTGTTCACCCAGCATGCAATTAGTTTGCGGAAATATAACACGTTTGATGCACTAGTTAGCATAGGTGAATCTCATCCAAGTAAAAGCAGGAGCGGAGCTAACGTCTCGGCATCAGTTGCTTTAAATGTTGAAAGTAATGATAAACTCCTCCCAGGTCCTGTCTGTTGTGTTCATGTTAGCACCATGTTAACATCCTTTCACCATATGAATACTCTTCATCTCCTTAAATTAAATTTTAAATGATGATGACTACAACAGTCTGGCACTGACTCAGAGGCTACAGCAGGTAGCATACTGGATCTGCTGTATCTTCAGTCCAAAGATCAACATATTAAAGAGTTAAAGCAAACAAACCCATTTGTATTATTTCATTCCCTCACCCAATGAGAACTGACAAGAGAACTGATAAGGAATGTTATCAATAAGCAGTATCGCCCTGTAAATTCTTAGCAGTACCTTCTTATCAATTCCCATCCTTACTGCTACTACTCTCTGTTTTCTAGTGTTTAATATGAACAGTGCTGCTAACAGCAGATTGATTGACAGGTTAATGAAATGATACTGTTGGTTGAAATTGTTCTGACAAGATGATGAAAGTCACATTATTGTTTTAGTTTTTTAACCAGGAAGTAAATGTGATTGAACTTTTGTAATTTTGTTAATTTTTATGATTAACCATTATCAGTAAGTAAGTGATCAATACAACCAGCGATGTGATCTAAAAAGATTAAAGACATTTTTCATTTCAGGTTGACTTTAATCCAAACCTACTGGGTCAAGCTAAATTTGTAAATACTTGATGTGGCCTTTTGTTTCTTATTTAACTGATTAAGAAGTTTACATAATTCTTTGTTGTGATTTGAAATGGGACTCTATTTGCTGCTACAAAATAGTCTACAACTGAACACAAAAATCTTAAGATATACCAAAATTCAAATTGTGAATCTAAATCTTGATCCCGATGTGCGAGGACTGAATCAAGCAAACCCATCAAACCTCCATCCCCTACTCATTCCCCGATCTGCACTTAAAAGGCCCCAGCTGTCACGCCGACCCATGTCAGGTCAACACGTTACGCTCACTGTTCGTTCCCATGATGCCTTTCATCTGTTGTCCCAGCTGGGTGAATGGGGGTTTAGGGACGCTGAACACCTGCGAGCGTTTGCAACGACACAACAAGCTGTTAGCTAATGCAGGTGACAGTGTTTTTATAACCCGATTTTGTGGCGAGTGTGTCTGTGATTGTGCGTTTGTGTGTGTGTTGAAGCGAGGTCAGCTCAGGTCAGTCGGGCTTGTGTCCTAAAAGTGTTGTTTTGATCAAAGTCCATGGCTGAACGGGAGAGAAACCCAGAGACCTCAGACTTTCTCAGTCTGCCTCACACACCCACATCCACATCCAACTGCACTTTATTGTCACAACCATAATTAAGTAGAGTTTTGCCAGAGCTTGTTGTTTGCAGTGGAACTACAATGATTCAGAAAGTTAAGAAAACAGACAACATAGTGGTGGGCAAACAGCGGCCGAGGTTTTAGTTTGTTTTCTTTCACTTTTCATTATTCTCTTTTCGATGAGATGTAGATAATAATCCATGAATACACGTTGAAAAACAAAACAGGGAGTCCGACCCACTGACGTCAAAAGATCAACAGCAGTTCAGCCCCAAATAAAGCAGATGTCTGTTTCCTAAATGTGGATCATAGACTATATACCAGGGGTGTCCAATCCTGGTCCTCGAGGACCACTATCCTGCATGTTTTACATGTGTCCCTCTTCCAACACTTGATTCTAATGACCAGGATCGTTAGCAGGCTTCTGCAGAGCTTGATGATGAGCTGGTCATTTGAATCAGGTGTTGGAAGAGGGAAACATCTAAAACATGCAGGATATTACCCTCGAGGACCAGGATTGGACACCTCTGGTATGTAGGAATAGAGGAAGCAACTGGGGCTCAAAAATGAGGTTGACGCAAAAGTGCAGTACTTCCGGTGGCCACTAGATCAAAACTCTGGCTCCAATTGACTTCAATTAAAAAAAATCCTCATTTTCAATCCTGAAATATTCAGTCCATACATTTTTTCCACAAGTCAGTCTAATGTCATTAGTTAAAATCAGCTCTTCTTCTCAGTGATCTGGTCCATGTGGAAATCATTCATCATTCAGGAGACAGAAGAGGGATGTTTAAGGGCAGGGTTAGTTTGATTGACAGGTGTGGTCTCCAATGAAAGCAGAGCTGAAGTCAGGTCATGTGTTCAGGTTCAAGGCTCAGATCCAGCTCCTCACTCCTTGGCTCCAAAGCAGCAGGTGACATCAGGCTTGCTTCGTACATTTAGTGTGGATAAATATATTCACTTTTTGCCAAATAAAATGACCAATAGAAGCAAAATGTGATTTTACATGTTACTGTATTGTTTCTTGTTGTGTGTCATTGTGTGTTTTGTTGTATGTGGTCTGTGCTGCCTCTTGGCCAGGTCACAGTTGCAAATGAGAATTAGTTCTCAACTGTCCCACCTGGATAAATAAAGGTTAAACAAAACACACTCTTTTATAATAGAATTTATCCTTTAAACTGAAATAAAATGCTCTATTTACTAAAAAACTATCCGTCATACATATATCGGTGCGAGTGAACATGTTTTCCAACATTCGCAGAAATTAAGAAGTTACTGTCAGAACATATGAAGCAGAAAATGATGCTTGGACTGATCTGGTGTCATCACAGGTTATTTTCCACCAGTGTCAATAAGCTAACCATGTAGCTACTTTGGAAGCTAATGTGTGAGCATGTGTTGATGGTTTGGATGCTTCACCAGAACAATTCCAATCATATTTACAACTGGCTGATGATTTAAAGTACATTTACTCTAGGACTGTACTTGTACTGTAGTATAATTTAGTGGTACTTGTAGAGTGTTTTAGTGCTCTATAACTGTATACTTCCATGTCACCACATTTCAGAGGGACATGTACTTTCTACTCCACTGGATTTATTGTTTAATAGTCACCTCTCAGATCAGTATTTCCATGAACGGGCAGTGAGGTGTGGGACTACTTCTACAAACATGGTGATGTAGTTGTCTGAAATGTCTAGTAATGTTAAATATTTTTTCATAAATAAGCTATTGATGACCTCTGCAGATACATCAATGCAAAATCTACATTTAAAAGTTCAAACATTTACGACATCATCTGCCACTTTTCTCACTAAAATCTTTATTTTGGTGAAGATGTTTATCAGGGCTGCTCCACACTTCTCATCAACAGCTAGTTTATTAATCTGCAGCCATTGTCATGAAGTAAAAATAAAAGCACCATTTGGCAGTAACATTAAAAAGACAATTTTGGTTCCAGGTGGACTTTAAATCTAATACCTGATTTGGCTTTTTGTTGCTTATTTAATTGAGTAATATGAACTATGATTATCATCTGTTAGAGTTTGTAGTGTTAGGATGGGGAGCTTCTACAAAATAGACCACAACGGGACACAAACTTCTCAAAAACTGATGTTTTATTGACTAAACAGTTAATTGAGACGATTTTTAAGAATAATTTATTATAAAATGTAAATAAACATTGTCTCTGTCTCATGTTGTTGGCAGAACTTCGTGTGCTTTCATTTTTTCCTGTAGCCGCCAGCTTGAACGTCCAGGTTGTTGTTTGGATGTATTGATGCCACAATAATTTCTCGCTTGTCTTTCATAAATCTCCATCCACTGTTGTATTTTTGTCTCTTTCTTTGGTTGTAATTGGGATTGTTTTTAGTCCGAGCTGTGTATCGTCACACCTCCTCTCGGTGTCTTTCTATCCCATCCATCCATCCCTCCCTCCATCCCCGTGGCTAACAAACAGAGGAGCAGCATTCCAGCAGTGCCCCCTGTCAAAGCATCTGTATTGTGGCGTGCTGCTCTCATTGTTGTGTCGGACAAAGCCCTCGCTTTCAGTGGAATAACCCAGCTGGACGGCGGCCATCGGTGGGGTCATTTGGGGCCGCTGGGCCACACCACAACAGCTGACCTGACAGCCGGGGCCTGGCCATGATAGCAGGGCAAGAGACAAAACTTTATGTTTGTGTGTCTGCTGGCAGCCAGCGCGATCCAAAGTTCACCGGCCATGCTCACTTATTTACCAGACAAACAGATTTTTTTTTCCTCACCGCAAGCGGTTCGAGCCAAGCCACCCGCTCGGACAGACCTGTCTTACATCTGTGCTGCTTTTCTGTAAGCACTTCAGACTTTAAACATATTAAAACGACTGATGAGGGATTTTATGACCGATTTTAGAAGGAAAAATTCACCGGTTGCCAATATGGCAGCAGGTATATAACATTTGTAGGCCCTCATAAGGCTGTTTTCTTAAACAAATAACTATATTAAAAGAATATTTTGGGCCCAAGCCAGGGGCAAGGGCCTTCTTCTTCTTCTTCTTCTTCTTCTTCTTCTTCTTCTTCTTCTTCTTCTTCTTCTTCTTCTTCTTCGGCTTCTTCGGCTTCTTCTTCTTCTTCTTCGGCTTCTTCTTCTTCTTCTTCGGCTTCTTCTTCTTCTTCTTCGGCTTCTTCTTCGGCTTCTTTCTTGTTCTTTCTTCTTTCTTCTTCCTTCCTAATCTTATGTCTTTTTGAGGCTTAATTTGACCTCAAAAACTCACCAAATTTGGCACTCACATCAGGCCTGGTGAAAAATTTGATAAAATGGAAAAACCAAACCCCTCAGCACACAAAACTCTAACACTACAACTGTTATAACTCACAAACAGTACAATAGAGCAACACTGTGTAAATACAGCATTTCTGGATAAAAGTCTTGTACCTCATTTAAACTTTTAATGAAGTCTGTAGGTCAAACTGTGTTGGCTCAGTCAAAGCTCAAACAGGTTTGGGTTTGACTGCTTTCTCCATTGGATTGCATGACAGAAAAAGCTGCACAGAGCAGCATCCTGCTCACTGTGTACAGGCACAGTAAGGTAGGATGACAGGCAGAGGTTACAGGCACCAAAGGTCACACCGTCTGTGCTTGGACATACATCAGAGAATGTTGTTTTTTTTACTTTTGTATGTGTAAAACATGGATGAACTTGATTTACTGCCTGATTTCCACTTTCAAGCACTGACTGCAGTTACGTTCTGTCCTGCCTGCACCACAGAAAGGCCCACACTGTGCTTGGGCGGCGCCGTGGACTGAGCAGTGGCGGACAGCTGCATTCGGGATGATTTGACGGGGACGGCAGGGGGGCGAGGGCCCGTCCAATGCTGCTTGCAGCTTTAATTCTTTCGGTCATTACCCAAAGCTCATGATCATAGGTGAGGATTGGAACATAGATCAACCGGTAAATCGATCTTCACCACAACGGACCGGTTTAACGACCACATCACTGCGGACACCGCCTCAATCTGCCTGACTATTCCCGACCCGGAGCAGGCAACCCACCCTTTTCTGGCTGAGAACCATGGCCTCAGACTTGGAGGTGCTGATCTTCATCCCAGCCGCTTCACACTCAGCTGCGAACCACCCCAGAGCTGGAGGTCGCTCTCTGACGGCGCTAAGAGGACCACATCATCCGCAAAAAGCAGAGACGAGATCCTCCCGCCACCGAATTCAACCCCCTCCCCCACACTGGTGACAAAGGGCAGCCCTGGCAGAGTCCAACCCCCACCAGGAACAGGTCCGACTTACTGCCAGCTGTGCGGGCCAGACTCACACTCTTTCGGTACAGGGACTGAATGGCCACTAACAAAGGGCCATCCACCCCATACTCCCAAAGTGCCCCCCACAGGGAGCCCCGGCGATGTGGTCATAGGCCTTCTCCAAATCCACAAGGCACGTATGGACTGGATTGGCAAACTCCAATGCCCCCTCCAGCACCCTAGCAAGGGTAAAGAGCTGGTCCACAGTTCCATGTCCAGGACAAAAACCACATTGCTCCTTCTCAATCTGAGGTTCAACTTTCGACCGAACCCTCTTTTCCAGCAAAGAGGGATGTAATTCAGAATAGAGAAATGTGGGCGAATGGTAGCTATAAGAGGCAAGATGATCTCAACCGAAGGGGTTGAACTACCTGAAGGCAACATTGCAAATGTGCAAGACAACTTCAAATACCTGGGGATTCCACAGAGAAATATCAACCATGAGGAGGCAGCTCGGAGGTCAGCCACAGCCAAGTACCTGTGAGGGTGAGGCAAGTCCTGAAAAGTCAGCTGAGTGGGAAAATAAGATCCAGGCCATTAACACCTATGCCCTGCCAGTAATCAGATACCCCGCTGGCATAATATCCTGGCCACTGGAAGAGATCCAAGCCACAGACATCAAGACAAGGAAGCTTCTCACAATGCATGGAGGGTTTCACCCTAAGTCCAGCATCCTGAGACTATACACAAAGCGAAAAGAGGGGGGCTGAGGACTGAGAAGTGTCAGAGCCACCATCCAGGAGGAAACGACAGGTCTCCGGCAATACGTGCAGAAGATGCCCCCCAACTATGAACTGCTAAGTGAATGCCCCAGGCAACAGAAACCCAATGAGGAGGAGGAGGAGGAGGAGCCTGAAGAGCCATCATGGAAGGACAAACCCCTGCATGGCATGTACCACCGACAGATTGAAGACGTGGCTGACATGGAGGGAACATACCAGTGGCTGGAAAAGACTGAACTGAAAGACAGTACAGAGGCTCTGATCATGGCTGCACAAGAACAGGCCCTAAACACACTATCGATAGAGGCCAGGGTCTACCACACCAGACAGGACCCCAGGTGCAGACTATGCAAAGAAGTCCAGCGGGCTGCAAGATGCTGGCAGGTAAAGCGTACCTGGAGCAACACAACCAGGTAGCAGGCATTGTGTACAGAAACAGTTGTACTGAGTATGAACTGAAGGTCCCAGGGTCAAGAGGGGAGACACCCCCAAAGATGATGGAGAACGACTGTGAACTTTCAGATCCAGACAGACAAGATGGTAATGGCCACTCAGCCAGACATAGTCGTGGTGGAAAAACAGCAGAAGACTGTGGTAATAAGTAGATGTAGCGATCCCGAGTGACAGCAACATCAAGAAGAAAGAACATGAGAAGCTGTAGAAATATTAAGGTCTCAAAGAAGAGTTAGAGAAGATGTGGGGGGTGAAGGTGTCAGTGGTGCCAGTGGTGATCGGGGCACTAGGGGCAGTAACCCCCAAGCTGGATGAATGGCTCCAACAGATATCAGGAGCACTATCTGAGACCTTGGTCCAGAAGAGTGCAATCCTAGAAACTGCTAAGATCCTGTGGAGAACCCTCAGGCCTCTAGTAGATGACCCGAGTTTGAAGGAGACACAAGATCACCAAAGAGAGCGAGAGCAGTTTTTTTTTTTTTTTTATGTATATATGGATATCTGTAATTAAAATTATTATATGAATAATTAAATGTCCAATTTAAATAAAATGTTCTTTCCTCTTTAACCTTTGACTGAATATTTACTTATTAAAGGAATATCTTATCTTATCTTATCTTATCTTATCTTATCTTATCTTATCTTATCTTATCTTATCTTATCTTATCTTATCTTATCTTATCTTATCTTATCTTATCTTATCTTATCTTATCTTGGTGCAGAATCTACACAGAAAAGCTCTATGTTCATTCCAGCTTAAAAATTCACTATTAACCACCATATCAATACTACACCATATTTTCCCCTCTGAAATTGGCATCAGTCTGAAAAATCCCACATTGGTCATGATATAGTCAGTGGTGCAGTGGCTGTTGTTTTTTCTTACACATTTGGAGCAAACACTGTAGACAACCAGAGACAAGCTGTCTCTAAAATCACCCTCCAGGCAACATGTGAACCCTGCTTTGAAGTGAAAGGTTAAAAAAGCTGATGTGCAATTATCTTGTTATTCAGTGTTGGAGCTGCTGTGATTAGTAAACGGATGAATTACATGTGGTAACTCTGCATTGTCGTGTTCTACATCAGTGTTGGAGGGATGGACACCCTGAAGATTGAGGAGATGGAGAAGATGCTGAAGGAGGCACAGCTGGAGAAAGCCAGACTGATTGAATCGCGGGTAAGGCGACAGAGAGTGCGATCTGATTGTCCTGAATCCATGATACTCCGTGACTGATGAGTTCCTGTAACGTCCTTACCGATAGCTTCAAATGGATCATGAATGTTTATGACAGCAACACGAGGCTCTTATTAATTTTTATTGACCTTGAAGCACTAGTGTAACATCATGGGTATAGGCCCCGGTGCAATTTTTTTTTCTGCCCCCACCCCTGCCCAAAACACAAGCGCACCTTGTGCACGTTACACGCAGGCACACACACACACACACACACACGTGGACACACGCACAGCCACTCAAGAGAGGCTAGCCTAACACTAAACATGATGCTACATTTTCTTGTCAGTTTTCATCAACTTGCTTTTTTTTCTTGCTGAAATGAGAAACAACTCACCTCACACCATCACGACTCATGACTGACAGGTATCAACGTGATTGGACAAATGATCTTTTCCTCCTCCCATCCCAGCCACTCAGCATTGCCTTACCAACCCGCCCCAAGCTATTCCCTTCACAATAACGGGGCCTGTGGCAATTCCAGACAGCTGCTTTTTCTATTTCTTCCTTCATGGGCCCCTGACGGCGACTGGGCCCCGGTGCAGCTGCACCAGTTGCACCACCCATATTCAAGCCACTGCCTTGAAGTGTCTGTAACTCTAATACAGATGATCCAATCTATTTTTTGCTCTGAAGCTTTCCTCAGTCTTTTCTATTGTTAATGTTTCTGATTTTGAGTTCCTAACAGTTCAGAAAATTTATGTAAGGTCAGAGAGCTGTGAGTGAAAGCAAGTGTCAGTGTGGGCAATTAATTTAGATTTTTGTACTTGTCGCCATCATCACTGTTTCTTTGTATTGGTTTTTATTGTGTCTTTGCTTGTCTGTATGAATATACATTGATCATTACTTCTCTAAATAACCAAAAGCTTTGTGATGCACGTTGCACTTGGCGGGCAACTCCCAGCAGGGAAGCATGTACATAAATGTATGACTGTTAGAGGCTGGAAGGAAAAAAAAATATGCACTCACTGCAAAGCCTTTCCATAGATCAAAAAATCTATTAATGAAAGTGCTCTCCTAAAGGAACGAGAGAGCCTGGCTCGTCGTCAGATGCTGGAGGAGGAGAGGAGGAGGAGAGAGGAGGCAGAGAGACGACTGCAAGATGAAACTTTCCACCGGCAGCAGCTCGTGGAGAAGGAGGTCAAGATGAGGGCCAAGAACTTCTCCCAGGTCAGTGAAATGGAGTCGTAATTGAGTCTGCTTGGTGGAAAAGTGTAAAATTACTTGGACTGGCAGTCAAAAACATGGCAGGTATGTGCTGCTCAGGTGGAACACTGGGTAATTGTGGACTGCTGCTGCTGGCTGATATTCTGTCAGTATTATTCCATTTGACAAACTTCATGGCAAAATAAGTCTACCTGTAATTTTAATAAAAACCTCTGTGAGAGCGTTTCCACCTCCACAAAACACCTCAGTATATCTCTCACTCACATTCATACATGTGTTGTTACCTAAACCAAGGAGCTTATGGTTTTGCCTTTTTTTGCTGGAAAAAGTACTAAACAAATCTAAAATAATTTCTTTTTGGATGGATAGAAACAAATGGTAACATTTTGGGCAAGATTAGAGGATGGTATCCTGGTCAAATTCCAGAAAATCCCTATCTTTTATACTAAGCAAATATTTTAAAAAATCATCACAAGTCTAGAGAATTTTTCAAAGGACTGGGATGTGACAGATTACCGGGGTATGACCCAAACAGCAGTCAGATTTTGGGCAGGATCGTGTGATAGGACATTACAAAGATCCTGAGATAAATGGGCCTCAGTTACCAATATCTTTATATGTTTTTTCTTAAATTTGTTTTTGAGACAGTCTGTCAGATTCATGAAGTGCTCTGAAAGTGTTCTTAAACGTCAGAAATGTTTGTGTCTGCGTTGAATGATGAATCCCAATCCTTTTGTAAGATTTGTGTACCAGTTGTTCCTAATTTGCATCTGTAAACACCCTTGGAAATGCCCATAAATGGTCCGGAGGTTGCATGGCCAGCCACAGACTGAATGGACAGTTAAAACAATTAAGAATATTAAAATGAGGCAGCAGACTGAAAACATTAGAAAACCATC
>OOFC01042159.1:0-14349 GCA_900323345.1 Pseudochromis fuscus | reverse complement strand
TTGTCTCATGTAAATGTTGTGCTCAGGCGCTCTAGTTTTTTAACCTTATTTTTTGTGTTCTCCTCTCAGGCCCGTCCTATGACCCGTTACCTGCCCATCAGGAAGGAGGAGTTCGACCTGCGCTCCCACGTTGAGTCATCGGGCCACAGCGTGGAGACGTGCTACCAGGTCATCCTCTCTGAGAAGATGTGCAAGGGCTACCTGGTGAAGATGGGGGGCAAGATCAAGTCCTGGAAGAAACGCTGGTTTGTCTTTGACCGTCTCAAGAGGACCTTTTCCTACTATGTCGGTAAGCTACACTGGGTTTCACACTGAGCTGCTCATTAATGTGCAGGTTCTGCTCTGTAATCCTCAGAGCAGTATCTCTGGATGCCGCTCGTGATTTTAATATCTTTATTGCCGATTCAGCAGTAGAAATAACAGACAGACATGAACCGGAGAGTTTTCCCTAAGTGAAGTTTCTGTCTGCTCAGCACTGTACTACATTTTTTGTTCATGTAGTCCATGTAAGTTTGGAGATAATCTCATCAAACTTTGAATAGTGCATTAGCCGGAGTGTAGAAGGACCTGATAATAATACGAATAAAAGATTCTTGAAGATACAAACCTCTGATTTTTTTCCAGATGAGCCCTGCTGTGAAACTTTCCCTGACATGATATTAGGAGATGAAAGTCCTCATCCTCCATGCAGATTCTCTCATGAAGTAAAACATGAAAGACATTTATTAAAGTTGAATGTAAATCTGGCATTTACACATTGCTGTTTAACTCGCAGAATTATTTTGCCAGACAGATTTTTTTAAAGTCTCGTGACAGTGTCATTTCAAGAGATGGTTCAGTCTGTGGTCGACCCCTACATTATTATATGGAGACATTTTAGTTTTCACTCTTCAAAAATTCATGTCATTTGTAAATGGAGTAAATGGAGTACATTTATATATGTTTGTGACAAACATTTGGCTTCTTTCATGCTTTACTACCTGCAAGGAATACCAGTAACATTACGAATACTAATATTAATGCCTTTTATTTCTATTGCATGTTCAAAACAACGTTATAAGTGATGATTAAAGTGGATTGTAAAACACACAGCTAGGGTGTGTGATGAAATTACAGTAAGTCTGGACAAGATGTGATAACTGAATGAAGGGAGTGGGCATTAAGTTAAGGGATGTAGTTCTCTGCAATGTATGCTTATAAAAAAAATGTAAGTAAAATTTAATTAATCAAATATCAGTTCATTCACGGCGGGCGCGACTCCTGTTGCTGCAGGCCACTCCTCCTTAAGGAGGAGAACCCCCGGGGATGAATGAAGTTTATTCTGATTATGATTAGTATCAAATCTGATATTGTGGCTCTGGACCATATACATGTGGATGACATGTGGTTCAATTTGAAAAAGGTTGTAAGCATGTTATGAAAAACAAGAACACTAAAACTGATTGATTGTAATTTTTTATTACGGTTCCTCCTACACGGGGCAATTTATAAATATAGGTGTGCTAAATCACTGTACATCAGTTACAGTGGTGTTCCAAAAATATGACATGCATGGGGGGCAGATTTTTATTTATTTATTAATGTATTTAAAAAAAAAAAGAAGTAGTTTTCCTTATTTTATGATAGAAAAAAATATTGACAGCAGATGCATTTCCATCTAAGAAAATGTAGATGTCAAACGTTTGACTGTGTGATGTACAGTTCCTGAGTTATTCCACAAAACATGGTCACTTTTATAACAGCGCCCCCTTATGGTTGACGTGTAAATTTTTCCCTGAGTTTCAGGGAACCTTTTGTTAAAATTTCACTTTTCCCCAGCCCTCTCTTTTTGTTTGTTTGTTTGGTTTTTGAAAACAATGCGAACAGCCCTAAATATACTTTATGAAGTTAGTAGTTTAAAAAAGTAGCTTCCTGAAGGCATGCAGAATCATACATATGCAAAATCCACATAGAAACAAATCTCTTTTAATGCTGTTTAAAAATTCACAATTAATTGCCATGGTCATGCCGTGGTCAGCCTCCACTTCTGTGTTACACCAGTCAGCAGCAGTCCAAGTAGAAAGAGTATGAGTCCTACATTGAACATGTACAGATGAGTGACGGTGAAAACATGCGTCCTCCAGACCTTGAGCACAGCTCCATGTAATATGTAGCATGTATGGTGGTGTAATTTGCTGGTGCACTGCGAGCTCTGGGACACTTGTTCGCTGTCAGGCCTTTGAAGTCGTCAGAAGGTTCCGCTTAAAGCAGCTTAAAGCTAACCTTGTTGAAAGCCAGCCAGGGCGAGGAGGTGTGCTGAGATTACTCTGGTGGTAGTTAAAATGCGCACAGCGCTGTATCTTCTCAGGAGGCTGATTGAGATGCATCGCCTGCCCTTGTGTTTGACCTTGAACAACGACAGGTGACAAGCATCAATCGCGAGCGCCGCTCATCTGCGTTAATCAACCACAACCACAGTTTTTGGCAATTTGGATGCAGCAAGCCAAGATGCAAACACAGGGCTATTTGAATACTAAAGAGGTCATTAGCAGATAATAGCGGCGTATTTAAAGCAAAGTGTTATTCCTCGAAATGAAGCGCTGCGCTCCTACCTACTACTCTTAAGTTGGCTTGTGGAGTGTTTGTGCCTGGAGGTAGAGAGGGCTGCTGAGTTCCCCACCGGTTCCTTACTGCAGTTCTGCAGTGGCTGATGAAACAAACTGCAATGATGTACCAGAGTAGCGTAAGAATGCAGTCGAGTCTGAAAATACAATGAGAGCACCGCTGGTTTGAAGAAAAAAAAATATAGAAAAGTGCTGTGCTTGTCTTTTTCCATCCATCATTACAAACCATTAATTGGTCACGATCAAAGTTTGACTCTTTTTTTTTTTTTTCCTTAATGACCGTATCATGTCTGTACTTACTTTAGGTGACATGCAAGAGGTTGCGCCAAGAAAAGTCCGTCAAATATTAAAGTCTTTCAATCAACAATTCTTTTCCCGCCCACAGACAAACATGAGACCAAGCTGAAGGGTGTGATCTACTTCCAGGCGATAGAAGAGGTGTATTACGACCACCTCCGGAGTGCCACAAAGGTACATAACATCCCTCTGTCTCACTGTCATCCTACTTTCACTGTCATCTTTATTTGCACATTTTATGTTTGGCTTCACATTTCCTGTCTGTGCTCTTTGCTTTGACCTGCTGCTGTTGCAGATAGGATTTTTCAACTTGAATATAACCAGTGTATGTATCCTCCAGCCGCTCTCTGTTCTCACATCTGACCCCACTGAGCCCACAGTGTCCACACAGTTTAAGACTGATGGTTTCTGATGCATGGTTTCAATTGTGCTACGTGACCTGGAGCCTGAAATCCTCAGTGATTCTTGTCAGTTGACTTGCTAATCCTGCCTGCTCTCTCCATCTGTCCCAGTGATCCCAGTACAAACCAGTGAAGTGGTTAGAAACAACTGCTTCACTTATTCAAATGTTTGCACTCTGACAAATAAAATTTAAATATATATTCATTGAAAAGAACTGTTCCTATGTAAGAAATAAGCTGAGCAGAAAAATCCAGGTAAGAACTTCTTGTCTCAGAGAGAAGAAGCCCAGTCTGGTGATTTTTGTCATTTTTAGAAAATTAAATGGTAGCGAAAGTTCTCAGTTGAAGAAGTCATGTTTTTTTCTTTTACATGTAATAATGAAGCTGTAGATGGAGTTTTTGGCTTCATCGCTCCTTTAAACCATCAGGGTTGTCTGCTGCTCCAATTCAGCCTTATGCTATTTATTTATGTATGTATGTATTTATTTATTTATTTGCTCCAACATGAAGCTGAGCTGTTGCTGCCTCCTCGTCTGCTTTGTGTGCGTGTGTGTGCGTGTGTGTGTGACAGCCTGTCGCAATGCACCACACTCTGTGGCTCTGATCAACTCTAAAACTTTGATTTTCCTTGTCATTTTCAATGTCACATCACAGAGAGAGAAAGTTGACAGTGTGGTGTACTTACTGCAGACACAGATTATTCCAGATTTTAGAGAAGGAAGAGCAATGCATGAGATACATTTACATTGACTGGATTTATTGCACCTTCAGAGGAAACAGTTTTATAAAGAAAACTGCAAAAAACATGCATACGAATTTAGTTTTTTGGAGGCACTGGGATACCACAACCTCCCTATGATTGTCTTGTGACAGCAGTTCCTGATGCTTACTGGTCTCCAAAAGCGTTGGTGATCATCATTTCTGGTCAAAGTAACGTTTTATCAGAGAAGAGTACTGAGGCCAACTGGTTTCCTCGTCCAATGCAGATGCTCCCTGACAAGGTGTGACAAGGTGTGACAAGGTGACACCTGTGCTGGCTGTTGTGGTTAGGTACCCTTGCAGGTTTTCTACCATGCAGACCACGCTGATGTAAGTGGTTTCAAAGGCTCTGACATGACACTCGGATGTCTCTTTCCTACCTTAAACATGCCTGGAGTTGGGTGGCATTAACCATCTGATTTATAATGGCACTGTTCACAATGAAGCAGTCACCAGCCTGAGATGTGTATTAAGGAAGTCCATGTCTATACCTTTCTGTGACAGTCTCTCTGTGTCTCTGTCACAACCTGCTTATCACACTCTAACACTCAGTGGAAACTTCCCTCTCAGAACTGGCCGTTTGAAGCCTGGTACTGTTGATCTATTGTTAGGTGTTTGTCTCATGATGTTTATTGTTAGGTGTTTGTCTCATGATGCCAAAATGTGAACAGTATGATTAAGAGAGGATTGTTTAAATCCAAATTGTCACTGAACCAGAACATTTAGTGGAGGATAAAGGGATCAGGCTCTTGATTTTTGTGGTTGATCATCTTATTAGAGGACAGCATGGATTGCAGTAAGTACTGAAACATTAAACAACTGGAGATGTGCATTCAGAAGTTTAGAAAAGGTCGAGCTCACCTGTAAAGCTTATAGTGCATTTTAAGTACATGCTGAAATTTCACCCTAGGGTCGAATATCCCAAACTGTTTGTGAGTAGTGTACTGCTTACTATTTAATGATGCTGTTCCAACAAACTACTTAGAACAACTGCAAGTGCTACTACTCTGTCAACATTTTCTGGTGGTAATGTGAACTGTGCTACTCACAGCAGATTGATGGATGGAGGTGGATAGAGTGATACTATTGGATTGTTTTAAGTGAAGAATAGTGAACCAATGATGTGATCTAAAGGATTTAAAAAGACATTTTTCATTTTAGGTCAACTTAAAGTTGCAGACTGGGAAACCAAAATAGTCAAACTGCTTTACTTTAAAGTCACAATTAACTTTCAATTTTTCAATTGTAGGGTGACTGTGGCTCAGGTGGTAGAGCGGGTCACCTATGAATTGTAAAGTTGTGGGTTTGATCCCCAGCTCCTGTCCTCATGTTGAAGTGTCCTTGGGCAAGACACTGAACCCTAAATTGTTCCCAATGGAGGCTAGCGCCTTGCATGGCAGCTCGGTAGCCATTGGTGTGTGAGTGTGTGTGTGAATGGGTGAATGAGTTGCCTTCTAAAGCGCTTTGGGACCTAGCTAAGGTAAAAAAAGTGCTATATAAATGTACTCCATTTACCATTTTTATCATTTAAAATTAAAAACAAACAACAAAATAAAACTTGGAGGAAAAGTGCTGCTTCAGGGATTCTGGAAATACCCTCAGAATCTTTAACGTAGGAGTAACATATGAGAGGCAAAGCATCACGTCTATCACAGACCAAGTCTCCAGTTTCACTCTGTTACATTAAATATCACCCATTTACAGCCAGTATAGTTTGGTAAATAGAAGTCATACAACAGGCTGATCTCATCTTTCTGTTTCTGTTTCAGAGCCCCAACCCCTCCCTGACCTTCTGCGTGAAGACCCATGACCGGCTCTACTACATGGTGGCCCCGTCAGCAGAGGCCATGAGGATCTGGATGGATGTGATTGTCACAGGAGCAGAGGGATACACACAGTTCATGAACTAAAACCCACTCAGAGAAAGTGAGGGTGCATTTGATGAGCAGGTAGCTCCGGCAGGGACTCTCCCATCACAGACTCTACTTCCTGTTTCCAGTCCACACAGCGCCTTGTTTGTTCATCTTTTATATTTAATTTCATGCGTGGATTTTACTGTGTAGATGTTTCTTTCCACCTCCACATTTTCTACATGATTCTGTTTGGATTGAAAAGGGAGCCCATGGCAGACACACACACACACACACACACACACACACACACATACACACACGTGTATATAAACCAAAATGTATACCTTCAAAGACCTTACAAAGCCTTTCTATATTGCCAAATGGAGATCTTATAGTTACTGTTGAAACTTTTTGTATTATTCGTTTCCTATTTCTTTTTTACTTATACAGAATATTGCCAAATGACATGATGCCAATGTTTTGTTCAAGTGTTCCATTATGACTTTGCTAAGTTCAAAAGAAACTTCAATCAGAGGCTGCAATCATTTAAAAAATATATTTGAAGAAATTGTGTTAAACATGTAGAAATCGAAGAGAAAAAATAGAAATCTGTCATTGAGCAGGGACTGAAGAGGATCTGAGAGTCCAGCACATTTTTCTGCAAGTCCAATCAGTTCACCTCACTGCTGCTCACTGCAGGTTCACTCTGAATCCAGCAGCACATTAGGGTTTCCACAGCATTTCTACACACAAACTTACCAAAGTAACTGGAGGTATTTTCTAGGACTTGGTCCCACTGCAGGAGTCCACTCTGCTGTTCTCCTAGTGGTTTGTCCAGTGGAGGGTTTGGAAAATCAGTCCCATTAGTACAGAAGCTGCTCATTAGCAAATTTCAATTAGTTTACATGAATGCTCAATTAAACCATCACAATATAATACTGAAAGAAATACACTCGAGTGCTTTCAGCTCCAAAGCTGTCAACGGCTGGTGAGTTAGATGAAATAAAAACTACTACACACACACTTAAGCTAGAAGACAATTACTATATGTTAGGATAATGACTAGAGGCAGTGAAGAACAAGTTGTGCTTTAACTTCTTTTCTTGGACCAGCTGGTGACTTTTCCTCTTGCTTCCTGTTTTTATGCTAAGCCTGCTGTCTTCTGGCTCTTCCTTAGTTCTTTAGGTTTTAATATGAAGCTACAGCCAGTTAGCTTAACATAAAATAATGGAAAAACGCTAGCCTGGCTCAGTCAGGTGTTTAACAGGGAGTTGAGTTCTTTAGATGTATTTTTAGGCCCAGCCAGGGATTTTTGCATCATGCTACATGAACCATCTCCTGGCCTCTGCTTAATTCTTTAGGTTCTAGCTGCTTAGCGTAAAGCTAAAGGCAGTTAGCTTATCAGACTATAGACAAGAAAACAGCGTAGGTGGCTCTGTTCTAAACTGGTTGCTTGATTAACTACCGGGTAGAAAATATTTTTACCATTGGACAGGGTCTTGCTAGCATTTTCTCCTGGCTTCCAGTCTTTATGCTAAGCTAAACTACGCTTAACCTATAACAAATTGGTATCATTCCTCTTATCTAACTCTTTAAAAAGTGGCCAAAATATACAGCAGTTTCTAAAAAGAAAAAGTTTGACTTTGGGAAATACATTTGATCTGTTCTTTGACAGCTTTGGAATTGGACTTTTTGCTTTTGGTGGGATGTTTTCCATCTGATCTTTTAAGCTGTGCTGAGCAAGCATTTAAAACTCCACTTTTAAAACAATTTACTATGTAATGAACACGTCATCAATCCTTCATATCAATCGAAGCACATAAAAATAACAACTATATTGGTCTTACCAAAGCTGCCACATGCTCAGTGTACTTGTGAATATGTTGAACTCAAATATATCACTGTCTGTATTCATGTTGCTAACTCAAGGTGCAAACTGCTGCGTACCTTTGTGTGAACAAACAGGTGAAACTCACCGGTTTCCCAAGTAGCCTTTAGCTAACTTGAAGATGCCACTACACAGCTGGGAAGCAGCCATCACCACCACTGCCAGCCTAAAGCAACGACCACCAGAGGGCGCTATAGTGACCACACAGAATCAAAACACTACGGACTGATGCAATTCAGAACTGTGCCTTGACTATGTGTTGTTATTGATGCCACGTCTGTGAGTCCTAGCACAGCCTCGCTGGGAGGCTGCGGTCGTATGAATGCATTTTTGAAACAGCGTTTTGGAGCTGTATTGCAGTGTGTGGACAGGTTTGCATAAAATTTACTATTTCACCATCGGTCTGTAGTGACATTATCGGCAGAGACACCAGAGGCACTGACCACAGTGGGGATCAGCAAAGTCATTGTTACCGACCAGAGCTCTGACTGGACAAAGAGTACAAATCAGTCTCTGAAAACATTTTATTACCTCCGCCAAGGAGGTTATGTTTTTGCCGGGGTTTGTCTGTTTGTCTGTCTGTCTGTCTGTTTGTTTCCAAAATAACTCTAAAAGTTACAGATGGATTTTGATGAAATTTTCAGGGATTGTCCAGATGGGGGTAAGGAACAAATAATTAGATTTTGGAAGTGATCCGGATCACCGTCTGGATCCAGGAATTTTTTGAAGGATTTTTTAACGTTGGGAGATAGGGCCATTTATGCATATGACTCCACCAAAAATGATCAAGACACTTTGAAAAAAAATACAGGACAAGTTTCTAACATGATCTACAATATATTGATCCGGATAAAGGAAAAATTTCGGATAATATGATCCAGAATATGAAAAAAATCGATCTATGAAACTTGCATCTTAAAAAAAACAAATGAAGCATGAAACATGCAAGAGACATCTTTAAACAGCCACGACGCTGTGGAACTAATATTGAGATAAATAAACGGAAGACTAATATTAGTAATATCTTTGGTGGAAGTCAGTTAGTGGAGGTCTGCGCTCTCCGAGTGCGTTTCTAGTTTGGTTTGATTCTAGTACTAGTACTTTTAAATTTTAAACAAACTTTCAATAAATCCCAAACTAAAATGTTAATTTATGTACATTTCCATCTGCAACTGTTATGTGAATAGTAAGAATTGGTTCATAATATAGTAGGTTGTGCTCACACCACATCAGGTTTCTCAGGCAAAAATGACGTTTTAGTAACATTTGGAGATTTTTTTCTGAACTTGCTGTGTTTTTGTGCTCAGCTGTTTGTTTTCCTGTGCAAAAGAGAAACATACATAAATGGAATGGATGGAAACTAATATTAAGTCTGAGAAATTGACCCTAATGATGTCATAGTGATGCCATCTGGGGTATCTTGGCTGTCTTAAAATGGAAAAACCAGCACTATATGTGAGACAATTGCAAGAGTTGTTTTTACCATTCTAAAGAAAGGGGTTAGAGTTGCATTATGGAAAATGTAATATGTTTAGTCCTCAACCCATTTAAAAAATTAAGTCAGACATCTATGCTACTGTTTGTATTTATTCTGGTGATTGACTGGTTACAGTGTCAACGCCAGAGGTATTTCTTTGCCTTAAAATAACAAAAACAGACTATTAAACCTACTGTCCTGATCCTCACTTTGACCAGAGGCCTGCATGCACCATGACAGATAAATAAAATGTTCAGCTTTAACACATCGTAATCTTCGTAAAAAATCTATTGATTGAATTGTTTGTAGTCAGCAGATTCCCAGATGCTGTTTTCTGTTGTATTGTTTTTCTTTCTTTTTAAAAAATGGAGCATATGAAACTGCTGTTTAAGTTTCACGTGTTGGTACAGTAATGATAATTTATGGTCGTGGTGCCTGAGATAGTGACATGTTTACTTCTAAAAAATAAAGTGAAGTAGAAAAGACTAGTGAAAAAAGACCTTAATATATTCAGTCCCCTTGCCTTTTTATTTTCCTGCACAATGTGCAAACTATTCAACACTGGCAAGGCTGTTACATCACATCTGTTGATAGTAAGGTGGTATAAACATAACTGCTGTTATCTATGTTGAAAAGAAAAACCTAAATATACTGTAAAGAGGATGCCTGAATGAAAAAAAGATCTTATTATTGAAATGAAACAATATTGTATGAAAAAGTACAATTTTTACTTATTTCAGAATTTTTATTGTCAGTTACATTTCAAATTGTATGGTAGTGATGTATCAATCTACCTTTGTTTTGTTTTTTTTAAACTGGTACAACAGAACACACGTCTGCACACATGTCCATGACAATGTCTGACATTACATTTATATTCTCAACCTTAAAACATGATTTTACCATGAAATTCATCAATGTACATTAAAATGACGTGCCCCAGTAAAATTGGTCCCCAAGTCCCCACAATGTGTAATCAGATCCCCGCAACATATGTAAAACACACCTACACACAGAATATCTCACAGCACTCATGAGATGTACTTTTGTTTTTTTTTTCTAGAAAGTAGATCCTATGTCACACACACACCCACACACACACTCAGTACTTGGACCATACTGTGTTATTGGTACCCTGTATGTCTCAAGCGTCACTTTCATGTATGAATAATATGGATTTTGTCATATCTATTAAAATGAAAACAACTATGACTGAATGTCTGCGGCTTTCCTTTGACTTCATTGGATTATATTATGCTGTGCAGGTTCCAGTGTTGAAGCGAGAGTTAACTACTGTACACATTCTTAATGCTGACTGATGATTGGTCCTTTACACACAGTCTGAGTCTGAAGGGTGAGCACTGAACAGGAAGTTGATCAAAACTATCAAAAGCTAAAAAGAAAAAAAAGAGCTCTAAAATTACAAAATGTGGGATTCACTCAATGAAACATGACTAAAAGGAGTTAAAAAAAACCCAAAAACAACAACATCCAGAAATTAAAGAAATACTCCAAGGAAAAAAAGAACATTAATAAGTTTCTTTCTTTGACAGTGATTTTTCTGAGACGAGTCCTATCAGAGCAGAGCAGGACGCGACTTTTACAGCTGGTTCATGTCATCACCTGGAGAGAGAACACACTTATTTACCTGTGAACCTTTTACACAAGTCATTGTGTATTCTGATCACAATGAACAGGAAATTATTCAATAATTGTACAATTTTTAGGAATATTCCTAAAAATTGCACAATTATTTTTCAGCTTTTTCTGTCATGCAATCCAATGGAGAAAGCAGCTAAACCCACACCTGTTTCAGCTTTGACTGGGTTTTACGTACAGACTTCATTCAAAATTTGAGAGAGTCACAAGACTTTGATCTGTAAATGTTGTATTTACATGTTTTTGCTATATTGTACTGTTTTTGAGTTACACCAGTTGTAGTGTTAGAGTTTTGTGTGCTGCCTGTCAGGTTTAATAATGTGTGCATTGCACACATGACCAGCAGAGGGCAGCAGAGCAGAGGAGACGGGGAGAAATCCAAGGAGGAGGTTGCTGCTCTCTGCAGCTTTCTCTGTCATTCAATTCAATGGAGAAAGCAGTCAAACCCACACGTGTTTGAGCTTCCACTGTGTCAACATAGTTTTACCTACAAACCTCATTAAAGTTTTAAAACAGTCATGAGACACTGATCTTTAATTCTTGTATTTACATGTTTTTTCTATCTTGTACCGTTTTTGAGTTCTGACAGTTTTAGTTTGAGAGTTTTCTCAGCTTATACAATGTGTGTGTATTGGGGACTGCTCTTCTGCTCACAGTGAGGTCACATGATCTAGAGTGCAGAGAGAGGAGAAGGGGGAGAAGGAAGAGAAAATTTTTTATAAAACCTCCTGAAAAGTACCATAAAGTTAATCAAATGTCACATAAAATATGATTTTCTTGTAGGTTTTTTCGTCCTCTTTCATTCGGCATAGGTTAGAAAGTTGTCAGACTTATACTTTAGACTGTGGAGGGCCCAGATTGACAGGAGTGCCTTTTTTCCCCCCATTCATTTCTATGGCACTGAAGAGAAGGACACAGAGGAGCACTCCAACTTTGAGGGTATATATATATAACGATTCAAGTACTTAAAAATCCCCAAAGTCATTTTGGTCAGCACTGTGTCCTCAGTCATCTGTTAGGTTTTCAAGGCACTACCATGTACGACCTGGGAGGAGATCGTTTTTTGCCAAGTGAAATTTTGGCGTTAGATTTAAGATTGAATTGAAATTTGTGGATTTCCTGTTGATTTTAGCCTTGGGTTATTGGCGCGTGATTTTTAGGTCTTAATGAGTACTACAATTCGGCTTTGCTCCCATGTCTCTGTGACATTCCTGAGGGCCACGGCAAGTGCGTTTCTGAGCCTAGGTGGCGCTACAGAGCCCATTTATGCACTGAGGGGTTTGGTTTTTCCATTTTATCAAATTTTTCACCAGACCTGGTGTGCGTGCCAAATTTGGTGAGTTTTTGAGCATGTTTAGGGGTCAAATTAAGCCTCAAAGAGATGTAATAAGAAGAAAGAAACAGTACAAATACAATCGGGCCCTTGCCCCTGGGGACCAGGTCCTAATAATAATAAAAAAAAATGATCCTGCTGTTTCCATCATGATTGGTGCTTCAGTTTGACACAGCGCTGTTATAAAAACCTATGAATATTTACACTAACAGAACAGAGCAACTGTTGCTTACTCTCTGCACAGGTGGATGTGTAGTCAGTGACTGCCTCATCACCTGAAATATGAGCAAAGAAACACGTCAGCACTGAACAGGAAGTGCAACTCCAACAACAACAGTGCTGCAGGATAAAAGGATCCAATAGAAAATGAGTCTCTCACTTGTCTGGTAGTAATCATAGATCTTAACCACGGCTGGTTTCAGGTTCCTGACGGGCTGATCCTCCTCTAGTGTCACACTGTAGATCTGCGTCTCATCTTTCTTCAGCTGTGAACATAAACAACAATATCCCACATCTTCATAATGTACAGTGGAAGTTCTGTGCACTACTTTTATTCAAACATAAACTGTCCCAACTTGTGCATGCATGATGTGTCATCTAAATTGGCTTTGCAGTGGATCTAAAGAGGTTACTTTTAAAAAATAAATAAAAAATTCAGAGTTCAAGAATACAAGGCTTTAAAACCACTAACACCACACAGAGTCCTCCCCCACCGCCCAGAAAACAAACTGTATTCTAATGTTGCACAGACCATATTATTAATGGGAATGAGAATAGTCAACTGTATTGTAATAACTTTTGAAATACACAGTTACTTATTAACCAGACCTTTGATGGACCTACTACAATTACTTACTAATCTTTTTTTTCTCTTGCTACTGGACAAAGGAATTTCCCTTTGGGGATTAGTAATTATACATCCTATAAACGAGTAACACTGTCTCACTTCTCACATGGAAAGTATCACTGCTTCTTTTCATACATCAATGGTGTGAATGTGTTGGAGTTTAGAGTTTTTCCCCTCCACATAATGCAAGGCATACAGACACACAGATTTGTGATTAGTGTTTTTCACAACTGATTTCATTGAGCAATCACTGGAGAAAATAGTCAACCAATTAATCCATAATAAAGTTTATTTTTTCCTTTCTATTAAACCTGACAGTAAAATGCAGGAGAATATGGAGAGATGGATGAAAGAACCATGTTTCTCAATCTTCATCATCATCATTCTACTTTATTCTTAACACTGCAGTGTAACGTAATGCTGCTCAGAGGTAGATCACCAGCTTTCTGAGGTGTCTCACATAGTTCCACAGTACCCTGAGATGACTGGTGACCCTGAGGATTCCTGCTATACTCAATGCTGTTTAAATCTGTGATGTTCAAGAGCTGCAGACTCTGACCATAGACTGTATATAAATGGACAGAGCAACCAGGTTTCAAAAGTAAAGCCGAGGTGGAAGTGCAAAAACACTAAAAGTTCTGGTCACTTCTGGCTCCCAGCCTTGTTCAAATGCCAAAACACACACACACACACACATAGACACATACACACACATACAGCTTCTTACCCCATCTAAGTAGATGTTGATGAATCCTTCATCCACATCCACACGCTTCACTGAGTGGTCGCTCTGCAGCTGTCACAACGCACACACAGTACATCCCCATTAGCATACATTTATTTGTTAGAGGTATCACCTGCGTATATGCTGATGTACTAACCAGTTGGAGGGAGCTCTTATCCAGAATATATCCAGACAGCAGTTTGACGTTGATGATCACCATATTGGTTTCCTCTCTCCTCCCTTGGTACCTGAACACACCAGCACACAACACACTTCCTCACTGCACTGTGTCTGCAGATGTTATGGTGATGACCTGAGAACCTCCTGAAGTCTTCCACATGCTCTCAGTGGTCCTGAACTTAAGTTCCTTTAACACTTGTCTGGCTGTGTGGAAAATATGTTCTGATGCTTTCCACGACATCTTAAAGACTATCTGAAACAGGAAATGAAAATTAACTACATATCTACAACCGCTGGCAAAAATGATAGAATATATGTAGAATATGTA
>OOFC01042158.1:5181-18267 GCA_900323345.1 Pseudochromis fuscus | reverse complement strand
GTCTGCTTCCTGTTAATGTGGTATTTTAATCTGAAAGGGCTTCGATGAAAAGAAAACTCCTTCCTGCAGAGTGTGTATAATACTTTGTTGGTGACTGTTCGGTTTTGTTTTATTGTTTTCAAATTTCCCATCGAGAGGCTAACATGCTAACATGCTATGCATATAGCGTTTTAAAAACAACGTAAAACAACCAAACCGTGCTGTTTCCTGTCTTCCCTCTTTATTGTTCAGTTCTGCTGTCGGTCACTTCCTGCTGATTTGCGTGACGGTAACTCTACCTGAACAAACTGCCTGAAACACATTGCAGCATAGACTGTATATAAAGTAAGTAACACACACTTCCTGGGAATGTAGTGGAGTCCAAAGTACAATATTTGTCTTTGAAATGTAGCAGAGTGAAAGTAAAAGTTTCCAAAAAACAAATACTCAAGTTAAGTACAGATACTGAAAAAATGTACTTAAGTACAGTATTCAAGTAAATGTACTCTGTTACTGTCCACCAGTGCACAACCTCTCTACAATCTACCACACAGGTAATTAACAAAAAATGCCACTTAAATACAAATGCAGCCCACTACACCATGTGGAGGGAACCTGGACGTGTGCAGGCGCCATCTTTAAATCCACCATCCAGTCTCCTTCATCCATCCAGGAGCATGTATTCATCAGCAGTGTGAGTGGAGAGGAGAACCACTCTGTGCTACTTACAGATCAAGAATATAAAACATCTTTTCTCTGAAGAGCTGGATCGTCTCGGTCGTGAATCTAACCAAACAATACAAATGTGTTAATTCATGTGTTTTCTCAGCAGTGTGTTCAGGTTGCAGCAGTCCAACCACCATTCAGCAGAAGACCTTGATGCATCACAGTAACTTCCTGTCGGTGAGAGAATAGCGACAGGCCTCTTTGTGCAGCTGGCTGATTACAGATGCAGCGTGGATGAACCTCCGGGTCACGCGTCGGTCTGCGGCTTTGATGATGTTGTATTAATTATAAAATATTCCTTGAAAAGAAGGCCTCTGCAGTCATTTACCAGTCTGTCATATACTTTATTGAATAAAGCACGGCGGAGGAAACTCAGAGTCTGCTCGGCTCCTCTGAAGACACTCGATGCTGAACCTCAACTGTCTTCTTCATACGTTTTACAAATACATGAATATTTCTGTGGCTGCACTAACATGGTTGAACACTTGTGGTTAAAAGAGGCGTGGACGTTACTTTCATCCAGAATTCACAGTTATACTCAGGACTCAAGGTTACACTTCATGTCTTTGATCAGAGGTAAATTATCTTATGAACCTTCTATTGACAGTTTCTGAATAATTACAGCATCAGGTGCTAAATGATCAGTTTCTTGAAGAGTATGTTCCTGTGTGGAGGTGATTAGAAAAAGCATCTCCACCTCATTCATGCATATTAACAGAAACAGACTGAAGACAGAGGACAGCACATCATCAGAGACATCACAACATCTGTGGTGCACTGTGAGCATCCACTTGTATCTGCAGCTGAGTCTGACTCCCTCAGTTTGTTGTTTTCATGCTAATTAAAATCTTCTGACTGGTCTGCAGACTCAGCTGGGAAGACCGAGTCGACCACTCTGACACCGAACGGCTGGAGGAGGCTGAGGAGGCTGCGGGAGCATCCTTCCTCCAGTTATCGACGCTGCTGTTTGGACTCAGATCATCTGCCAGAAGCTAAAATGACTCATGATTCAAATCTCATAGAAGTCAAATAAAAGGATGGAGTGGTTCATGGAGTTTACTTTTGTACAGAATTGACCCACATCATGTTTTTAAGAGGAAGTTTAACACCGTAAACTGCTGAGTCATGATAAAGATGCCTTATGGGAAATGTTGTTCACATCAACAACCTAACACCACGTCACATCTGTTGACTTCCAGGTTAGCATGTTGTGTTATTAGCCTAGCAACAAATCTCAGTATATCTAAAAATCAGACTTTTTTTTATCAGAGTTGTTTACATTAGAGTCAGTGCAGCAGTGAATGGGGGCGGAGACATGGGATCAAGGTCCCGCCCTCCTCCAAAACGTCAGCACACACCCTTGAAATGTATATTGCAATCTGTCGAGGAGATCGCTACACACTCATTATTTTCTAAGACGTGACTCATAACTGCTTGATGTTTAGCTAGCTAGCTAGCTACAAACCAGCTATTTGTAACTGGTTGTGCTCTTAGCTCACTCGCTGTTACATTAGCATTAAGTTAATAATTAGCTGTCCTTCAAAAACTCAAACTTTACATTGAAACTTACAGTTCTTTAGAAAACCAATCACAGCTGTAGCTCATGTTATATTTTTATTATGTGAAGTTCTGTGGATTTTTATTATTTGAAGTGGGCGGAGTTTGTGATTCATGCTGCAACCAATCAACACAGAGTGATTAGAATATTTTATCTCTATGCTAGCTCTCTCCTTCTGTTAGCATCATGTTTAACGAGACTGATTTGTCTTTTACTAACTTGTAGCAATGAAGCAAAAACAGGACATGAAGGTGGGACAAAAGCTTTGGAGCGATCTGATTGGACCATTCATACAGCTAGCTAACATTACTATAACATTAGCACTGTAGCATCTCTCCAGAAGCCACTGCACCTGCTGCAGGTCGGAGCTGAGGCCAAAAACAAAGCTGCTGAACAACATCCAGCTCTGATTGGTTCATGATTTCATCCCAACATCAGGCTGCATTGAAGGAACAATAAAGAAGCTGCTGGTGTGTGATGCTCTGATAGACGAGCATCATGGGAAACACATTGTTCTCAGAGATGAAGAGGTTCTGGGCATGAGTTGTATTTTATGAGCTGCTGCCAATAATAAACTGAATCTAACACTTGCTTTAGAAACACAACACAAATGCACAGATTTGTCATTTTAATCTATATTTCTTCCTCGTTATGATGTCTTGAGCTGCTCTCTTGGTTTGTTTGTTACATTAAAAACAGGAAGTAACATTTAGATCATTAGAAAAGTTGTGGTCTGATTGACTGCTCTTCCTCCTCCTCCTCCTCCTTCAGGCCACAGAGAGGAAATAAAAAGTCGTGTTGCAGACTGCCACATGTGACCGTCTCAGCGTCCGGTCCGGTCACCATCACCTCACTTAGTGTAATGAATGTTCCTCCACATCGTAAAGCATCGTAAACCTCTCTCAGGATTTACTGTCACAGACTTTTCTGGCATCACAGGTGTTTGTTTTCATTGTTGTTGAAACGTCACGACTTTATAATAAATACATCAACTATTTTCTGCAGTTGTTAATTCCAGGCTCATTAACACACTGTTAAAAATTCATGTAATTTTATGGCTTGTTCTGTTTATTTTACATATTTTCTTGTTTTCAGTGACAGAGCTGCAGCAACCAGTCAACAAAAAATAACTGTAGACGTGTTTTTCAGCAGAGTGAAGCATCTCCCTTCATTAATATCTCTGTAGAGAGGAGGTGGCAAGGAAACAATTTGAAAGATGCATTTCTGAATCTGTATTATTTATTATCACATAATTTAAACATGTTTGTACTAAATTTAGGGAAGAAACTAAATTAGAGACATTTAATAATCATGTGATTAATAATCTGATAAGCTGACTAATCATTTCAATAGTTGATGATTAATCGGATATCGGCATATTCGTTAGCTGCAGTCCTAATTAACAACATGAAAACATCAAATTAGAAACTAGACTTGAAATACACCCAGATCAGCCGATGTCTTTATTATTGAAGTTTTCACAATAAAAGTGTCTGTTTTTTTTGTTGAAATCAGTTTTATGATTTTTACTTGTCTAAATATTCTTCATTTAACAATAAAAAGACAAAAATGACACACAATATAATGTGAAATTAAACAGTATTTTAATTAGAGGAAACTGCTGCATTATATCAGTGAGATTATTTTAAAATAATCCAAACTAGATTTTCATCAAAATCATTTTAAACTAAAAATATAAAATAATACACTGATCATAAAAGTGTTTCCATGTTTAGCAGATCACAACATTAAATAATTAAATAACACTGACACTAAGCAGAATAATGAGTGTGTGTTCATGTGTGTGTGTCTGAGGGCTGCAGTTCACAGGGAGAAGTTTGAACAGTGAGTATAATAATAATCTTTGGATGTTTTCTCTCTGTGATGTGCACACACTCCTGGATGTTTCTCCTCGGTCCATGTGAGCAGCTTGTTGCTCAGGCTGACGTCCTGCAGAGGTTTCATGCAGCAGACCCCACAGCGAGCAGCACCACAGAGGATCCATTCACAGAGGCAGAGGCCGGCCAAGTGTCCGGCTGTTTATTTAGGTTTGGGGCTGGGACGCCAAAGTGCGCCGCTCGGAAATGACACACATCCACACGTGCACATGTGTAAATATACACACATGGTAGAGATACATACACGGTGCTATTAGTCCTCAGCCGCTGTGTGCAGAGCTGCAGACAGAGGCGACTGTGTGGAGGGAGTCAATGCTGCTACACACAAGTGAGGAGGCCACACTGTGCACACACACTGATAACTGCACAGGATCGCTGCAGTAATCATAATAATAATAATAATAATAATGATGATGTTGTGTCCAGCTCAGACTCCTGTGGACATGTTTTTTACTTTGGCCTCAGAACTTCATCAGTTGTGCGCTCCTCCTCCTCTTCAGATACAACACACTGAGTCATTGACACCACACATGTATTTATTGTTTTATTAAATCCAGTTCCGATGTTTGTACACATGAATCTGCTTTGTTGTTCACTTCCTGCAGCACTTCCTCCTCCTTCTCTGTCTTCACACTGTGATTTGAACATCTTCACTTGTCGACCTCTGTTTGCACACGACCCTGCAGCCTCATGACCTTACATGTGTCAGGGATGTGGGAGGAAGCAGGACCCAAAGATGCAGATCTTCGGAAAAACAAACAGGTCTTTAATAAAAGAATCCAACTTAAAGTGCTGCACAAAAAAATGGCAGGAGAAATGTACAAACACGAACAGAAAACCAAAACACAAGTAAACTGGAAAAACCTCAAAACTACTAAACCCAAGAGCAAAAACCAAAACCCAGGCGTGAACAACAAGTGGGGGACAAGGACACACAGGAGGTTAAATCCACTGGGGTAACGAGGGTAAATTGAACACAGGTGGAGAGGACAATCAGGGAAGGCTGTGCAGACCAGACAATCAACACAGGTGTGAACAACAGGAAACAGGAACACAAGAGACAAGACTCAAAATAAAACAGGAAGTGACAAAACAGAAAACACTGAAAACACCAACTAAAAGGACATGACACACTGAACATCACAGGAAAATAAATCACAACTAAATACAAGAACTCAGGGAAAACAAACTAGACACACACAGAACAGAAACACACATAATCACAAGAAAATAATAAAGACGAGAAACCAGAACACAAACTAGACACACATATCATGACCTTATATGGGCATCGTCAGGACAACACCTTACAGAGGATTGGGATTCATCAGTCCATGAACACAGGTAGAAATATTTTGCTGTTTAAGAACATTTGAAGAAGAGATCTTAGAGACTCAGTCTTGTTGTTCAGGATGTTTCATGAGGACTACAAAGATCCTGTTCACACTTGATTTTAAGATGTGTCTCAGGAAATCAGACACACATCTGTGTTTTACACCTGTATTTAACACATGCCCCCAAATGTCACTATGGCAACACCACGACCTGCGTGTCGCTCTGCAGAAGAGACAGATGTTGTAAATAACTTGCACAGTTGTCTAAAAGAGAGAAGAAGGAAACATGAGATGAAGAAGACTGGAGACAAAACACAGCAGGTTTCAGTCCTGCACTGATGATGTAACTTCTGTCACATCCTGATCGAGGACACATCAGGACACATGTCCACACTACAACAGACATGTGGTCTCATGTGTCCCAAACCAGCCCCACATGTGGTCTGAGGTGTGGCTCTTGTGTATTTAGTGAAGTCCACTTGGATCCGATCACACATCTTAAAACCAGGACTTCAAGGTGTTGACTCCAGATCCTCTGTTTCTCAGTCTGATCCAGTGTGAGGGATTTGCCAGTGGATGTTTTCCACCTCCATGTGTTGGACACTGTCAGAGGTTGATGGAGTCCATGTCTGCACAGGTCAGATACACAACATTAGGTAGTTTGAACCCTTTACCACCTGATCCTCCAAATCTCCACCTGGACTTTTATCCTTCGTTTGATTTCAAATTCAAAGTGTCTGATTGGTGCAGAAATGAAAACAAACCTTCACAGAATGAATGTCATTAGAAAACAACATCTCATTGAGGTCACATGATGGCAGTTGCTCCATCCGACCCTGAGCTGCTTCACTGCGTCTCTGAAGCAGCAACATCACGACCAGGATGGAGGCGTCATGAAGCAGAACCTGTGTATGAAGCTGCATGTGTCACTGCTGGAGAACACCACATGGTTTCACCTGGAGCTGACATCCCTCACACTTCAATGACAGCTCTGCTCTTTGCTGCTTTTTAATGACAGGCAAATCTTTTCATTGTGAAAATGAAACAGCAGTAAATGAACACTGATGTTACCGTTTCCTCCTAATGACATCCTCTGTTCGTCTCCACGCAGCGAGCTTTCACTACTGTAATGTTTCTCCGTTGTGTACTTGTTGTGTGTCTCTCTGCCCTCAGACATCTGTTGCATGTTGTTTATCCCCCTCCCACATCAGTCAATCCAGGACTTAATTGGCAAGTTTGATAGACAGAACGGATTATAAACATTACTGCAACAACGCCGAGGATCCGCCGCCGCCGCCATTAATACGATGATTCTGTTGTTCTTTACAGCCTCAGACGTATAATCTTAAAGCCTCGTACAGTATGTGGGTGTGTAGAATATGATTATAGGCTTTCATTATTCACATAAATAGAAGAAGAAGAGTGAGGAGGAGGATGAGGAGGAGGAGGACTGTCTCTGCAGAATGCTGAGCGATGAAGGAAAGCAGCATTAACGCTCCGAAGAGAAGAGAAGAGAAGAGGAAGAGCGCCAGGAGAGGAAGAGACGTATCAGTGGGATATGAGGGAGAGGTGGAGGAAGGATGGATGAAGAGGAGACGAGGAGAGGAGACGAGGAGGCGTGAAGGGAGCAGTAATCCACTTGTCACATGCAGAGATAATGCTAATAGCTGCTCTGATCAACCCCTCACTGCAACATTGTAACATTGTAGTTTTCCTAACACCAAACAACTGTGGATGCACTGGACTGGTCCACACTGGTCAGACTGGGACTGTACCTAACGTGACATCACCCGTTGGTTTGTGGGAGTTTGAACGTGGCCATGTTGGTTGTTGGGAGCAGGAAGCGACCATATTTGGATATGAAGGGAGGAGTGAGGAGGCGGGGCTGACCTTTGGACCCGAGGACACTGTCCAATGAGGATGAGACTGGAGTTCACTGGTGAATGAGTCTCCAAACCCAAATGGGAAAAACTGTTTCCTGTGAAATAGAAAATGTTGGAAAAGGTCATTGGGTCATTTTAGTTCAGATACACGAGAAAATACTTGTTGATTAATTTTCTTAAATATCTAAGTGAGCAATCAAGTCGACCTGAAATAAAAATATTTAAAAGTTTCAAATCACATCTCTGGTGATCACGGTGTTAGCAAAAAAAAAATACAAAAGATCTCTTCATCAAAGTTCAATCATTGATCTGTTAATGAATGCATTACTATCATTATGATTATTCTTATTATATGATATTTGTAATCATAGTTATTTTCTCAGCCCTCTAATGGATGCAATGGATTCATTTTCAGACTCAGTTTTGCCTCGTTCAGACCTCAGTGCACTGGAAAAAATGCCCCTCCAAAAACAAGAAAAAAAAAATATTTCAAGGTACTTTTACTTTGAAATAAGTGAAAAAATCTGCCAATAGAACAAGTGAATATTTGCTTGGTAAGATTGACTCAAGATATTTAAGATGCATCGTCTTAAAACAAGTCCCTCCATCTTGATGAAATGTTACTTGTAAAGTAAATGATCTTAAATCAAGTGTGATGAGACATTCTGACTAAAAATAAGACTAATAAACTTGGTAAGATTTTTCATTTTTGCAGCGTGAAACAGTGTGAGACTCCCTCTGTATGGACGACACAGCTTCATCAATAAGCCAGCCTAATGTGTGCAGTGACAGCAGGTTTAAAACTGTCCCTTTTACACTGAAATCTGTTCAAAACTAAAATAAAAGTTAATGGTTCTGAGTAAAAGCTTCTTGGATGGAGACAGATGATCGTCACTGGAGGACTCTCCTCTCTGCTCAAACACCAGCAAGAAAATACATCAGTTTAAAAACAGTCAGAGAGACGACTTTCAGGAAGAAAGACATTTACACACACACACACACACTGGTTGTAGGATTATTTAGTGACTGGATAAGTGTGTGTGTGTGTGTGTGTGTGTTCACATTTAACAACCTGCTGACACAACAGTCTCATCCGTCACATTTTGACAGACCTGTATCTTGGCACAGCAACATTTTTTCCTCATCTTGCGTCTGTTTACCGTTTCCATGGCAACAGGGTCGGCTTCATATATGAAACATGTTTAAAATAATGTTAAAAAAAACTGCTTCCAGTGACTGGTTCTAACTCAGGGGTCCACGACCTTTTCTGCACCATGGACCAGTTTGATGTTGGCATTATTTTCACAGACGGGTCTTCGAGGTGCAGCAGATACAAACAGTGAAAATAAAACAACAAGCGGCATAAAAAAACCAAATGTTTCCCCTTTAAAAAGCAGCTCGTCAAAGAGGTTTGTTTACCGACTTATTTTTTTGTGAAACGTATCTGATCACGTGACCAAAACAAACGTATTGACGTATCAGCTGGCTTAGATGAAACTTAAATCAGAGAGAATCTGGTCGTTTTTCAAAATAAAACGTCCATCAGACTCTAATAATTAACACAAGGGAAATTATATCAATTATATCAATCCTGGCCCGGGAACAAATGCCTCTTGGAGCAGTACCGAGCCCTGGCCCAGTGGTTGGGGACCACTGGTCTAAATCATACACTGTATGTAACACGGACAAAACTGATGTGATGTCACCCATTGGTGGTTTGAAGCCAGTGTCCTCGGGTTCAAGGGTCAGACCCACCTCCTCTCTCCTCCCTCCATGTCCAAATATGGTCACTGTTAATGTTAAACACAGACTGGACCCAGTTGGACCGGGTCAGTCCCAGTCGGTAACAATGTCCAACCTCCACTCATCATCAGTGTGTCCTCACTTCCTGCTCTACGCTGTCATACAGGAAGTGGAAAGTTCTCTCTCTGCCCTGCACTTATTCTTTCTTCTTTCTGCCTCCCTCTCAGTAAAACACACACACACACACACACACACTCACACACACACACACACACACACACACACACACACAAACAGACACAAACATACGCTCACTCCTGGGGCCAATTAGTCAAGTTGAAACGTCTTCATTTTTCATTTGAGTGTTCAATGATCAGTATAATTGGAATTAATAAGCCAATTTCATTTGGCAGAGATGGGAGTTTTTGGCACTTGTTTTGAGCACCCTCACAGTCGGTTACGGGGGAGGAAACCGCAAAACAAGGGTCTCATTAACTGGGTCAATTACAGTCGAAACACATCACCTTATTAATCTTCAACTGCCTGGCATAATAAAGACACTTTGGTGAGCTCATCAGGCTGCTGCTGATGCTGTTCAGCCATCACCACTGCATCCACAGCCTCACGCTGACACTGCAGCTCAGGCACAGGTCTCATCGCTCTCACTGCTCGTTGTGTAGTTTCAATAATAATAATTAAAGCTGCACTCATGAGTGTTTCTCTGCATAAACAACTGATGGGAACAGAGTGGCTCACAACCCAAAGAGAGCTATCACTAACTCTGCAGCTCCCCTCGGCTTTATGCAGCGTTTCATCATCGGCCATGTTTCCAGCCACAGCGGGCTGCTGTTTGCAGCGAGCTTTGATAATCCCACTGCACACCAGCACCAAACAGCAGGCGGACCGAGTTAGAGAGGTCTCCCCGAAGATTTAGTGGAAACCAAAACAAAGCAGAAGTTGGAGGAGAGTGGACGTACATTTGTTAGGTCGACAGAAACCAGTGTTCACGTAGAAAACTGTCAGGAAGTGTTTTTGTCTCTTTGTTATCAATAAACTAAAGAAAGTTTTATGTTTCCTCACAGCAGAGTGATGCTGTGTTCAAGTGGAGCTGGTTAGGTCATGAACAAAGGACATAAGTCGTGATCTTAAACACAATAAAAAGACTTTTCATTCCTGTTGGACTTTACGATGAACACTATGGAGTCTCTCATTCAAACAGATTCACGAACAACATGATGTTTATTGTTTATCATAATTCTGCACTGACTCCTTTTTTTGACACTGTTTCAAAACTGGTAGTTAGCTTGATATGTGTACTCTTTATGCAAACTGATAGTACAGTAATATGATCACCAGTTATTGTCTCCTCATGTATCTGACCCGAACAGACATGCACCAAACTTTCACTTTCACTTTCATTTTGTGTTTTTTCATGCATCAAATGCTCACAAACTCGCACCAGATTCATGAAAAATATGATTTTTATTTTTTATCATAACTCTGGATTTACTCGGTCTATCAACACACTTCCAAAACTGGTCAGTAGTTTGACATCCGCACTTTTGACACAAGTTGAAGCAGTGAGTCTACGAGGCTCCGTCTTGCTGCTACATTACTGTAAATCTGACAATTGATTTGGACATGTCCATGGACTCCTCAGTGTTAAGAGATGTGTGTGTTTTGTCTCGGTGAAGTGAGACGTGGAGCTGTGGATTTGCAGGAATGTTTCATTGAGAAGATGTTTGTCGTTTCTACTCTGGGAGATGGTTTCCCTCGTTCTTTCATCTTTTTACCTTCCCACACTCCTGTGGATGGTCTCTACACACACACACACTTACTTTTAAACACACATCCTCACTCTTTCCTGCACACAAAAGGCCGACACACACACGCTCACAAACACAAACTGTTCCCGGCTCACTGTAATATGAACAGACATGTTCACACTGCTTCTCATTTGGATGTCACTGCGCTGCCTGGCCTCCTCTGCTATATTAAAAACTCCATTCCTATCATTGTCAAAGCTACAAACAGATGGCGGCGAATCTGCTTGGCTCTCGCGGAGGTCATGTGAAAGCTGATTTTTTTCTCTCTCTCTCGGTTTATTTTGGAGAGTACAACTTCATACTCCGCTCTGCACAGAAACGACGTCTCTCATCCACAGTGTGACACATCTTTGTGAGGGTGCAAAGATTTTTTGCTGCTTCACACCATATTTCTGCCGCTCTCTCTCAGGGGTGGTATTTTTGCGCTCTCAAACACGTTATAAATAACCGTGTTTGCAGCAAGTGGATGACTTGCCCATCTGTTGCGGTGATCTCACGGACGGCGACGTCTCTCTCAGAGGTTGGAACTGCAGTAAACTCATGAAAATGTAAAGGTAGTCACTATAGCACAGTGCTTTACCATATGTTGCTGTGCTGTGTGGGTGTCAGAGTTCCAACAACGGGCAAATGTCAGGATTTAATTGTAACCGTGTGGGTGTGATATAGCTGCGACTGGTTGGTGCTAATGATGATAATTCAAAATGAGTCAGTCCTGTGTGTGTCTGTTGACTGGGGTCCCAGGCCCGTTCAGGAGATGCTCCAGGTAGTGACCAGTGCCGATGCTACCATTTAGCTAGCGCAAGATGCTAAACAGCCAGTGCTGACTGCTAAAAAGTGACAAACTATACACACCAACTCACCAGACCAGCTAGTGCTAACCTTAACTGCTAATGCTAGCTGCTGGAACATGTCAGAAGCAGACAAAAAAACTACACAAACCAGCTCACCAAACTTGCTAGTGCTACATGCTAATGCTAACTGCTAATACTGAATATGTTGTCAAGTGGATCCATACACTGCTCGTCCTCAGCTGGGTGGTGAACCAGCAGGTCAGCTGCTTTTTACAAAGTCAACAAACGACCTTGTCTTTATTTGTGACCTTGACATCCTAGATGTTGTGTTGTCCTGATTGTCTGCTCAGGACACCTCCACTGGCTACTGTCCTCCATTTATGTAGCAAAACAACAATTTAACATTGGCTCATTTACTGATAGGTCAAGTGGGTGTTCAGTAGGTTAAAAGTGACCATCTTCCAACGGTCAGTAATGACAGCTCTAGTGCCATCCAGTGATGTGATTGGTTGGTGTAAATATGCCACAAACCTTTGACTATGTCTTTGAATCTGAGTGTGGAGCATTACCTGCTGCAGAAATGTGCCAGTAAATTAATGCTTTGACCATTTCTATTGAAAATTCATTTGGTCCTTTCAAAATGGTTTTGACCCATCAAGGCCTGGATTTTACAAGATTTGTGAAGATGTGCTTTGTTAGATCATTTCCAGCTGTTAGCAGCAGAAGTTGCAAGTTGGAGCATCTTTGATGAATGTTCCAGCTCATAAACCAACATCCTGTAGCTGCTATGATGGTTCAAGGTTTATGTCCCTCTTTGTACTGCTGTTGATTGGTTCTGCTTCACGGTATTCTCCAAACCATTGTTGGTAGTTAAAGGTTCATACTTCCTGTCTCTCCTCAGACCACTGGTAGAAGGTCCTGGTCCAATGGACTTGGACTATTCTCTGTGGTTGATGGTTCAGGTCCCTCCTCAGATCCCTGTCAGCAGAAGTGGTTCATGTGTCAATAGGTGTAGATGGACCATGTCCCTCTTCAGATCAGTGATGGTGGACATTACTACATATGACCATTGTTTTTATTAAATCTAAAGCTAAACAGACCTGCAGACGTCTCCTAGCAGGTCCATCATTACCAATAATTAATGTATGAGGTGGATTTAGTTCAAACACAGGGGATGTAATCAGGCCTTCAGGTTGAATCCTGAGTGCATGGCCATCTTGGCTGCCACCGCTCTAAAGAAGAAGAAAGCCACTGAGTTGAAACATAACCCTCCACACCCGGTGCTGCCAAGAACTCGCTGTACGTGAGATCGGGCGACAGGCAGAAATCAAAGCGAGAGAGGAGTCGT
>OOFC01042156.1:99202-121948 GCA_900323345.1 Pseudochromis fuscus | reverse complement strand
ACTTATTAGCTACCGTATTTTCCGCACTATAAGCTCCACCTAAAAGCCTTTAATTTTCTCAAAAACCAACAGTGCACCTTATAATCTGATGCACCTTATATATGGATCAATATTGGTTAATTATGGCTGCCGTAGTCGGGGGGTGTATATTGTGATTGCACTAATGTTTGATTTACCGTAGCGGTATCAGACTGTTTCTTTTACGTGTTTACTGAATCAGGGAAAAGTTCCCTCCACGTTTGTGATGCACTAACTACGAGATAAAAAGTTGCACTACCTGTTGTACCTTGATGTTGGTAAAAGATAATACTACGTCACTGACGTTACCTCGGAGAAAAAAATAAAACAGCTGTTCATGTAGCTTTGAACTGTGACAAATGGAGTTGGAAATACATTGTTTTCAAGGAAGGCGGCGCAAATACCGGTAAGAGCTACCGGTACATATGGTACTGTATTGTGAATGCACTAGCTTGTTTTGGAGTGAACAGAGTTGTCAGAACGTTGGTTTGTTTTCTATTAATAAAGTTTGACTGATTGACTTGTCTGACTGTTTTGTTGACATTCCCTTTAGTGCAGCTTCGTCTAGATGGATGATAACACAACTCCAGCCACTACAGTAGTTTCTATTCTATGCGTCTTATAATGCTGTGCGCCTTATATATGAAAACGGTTTTAAAATAAGTCATTCATTGAAGGTGCGCCTTTTGATATGATGTACCTTATAGTGCGAAAAATACAGTATATATATGTATATATATATATATATATATACACACACACATGCCATTAGCAACAGCACTTGTAGAATATATTGCTGTATTATCTTAATCCTTTAATGTTTTATACCTGTGTTTTATATTGACATATAACTGCAATGTTGAGGTAAAAACAAAGGAAACACTTCAGATTATCATCAATACATTAACTGTTGTGTTGATATGTTTTTCATTTTAGGACATGAATGACTTCTCCCCTGTCTTCAGCCAAGACCTGTACAAGGGCATGGTGGCACCCAATGCAGAAAAAGGAACAGTCATCACAACTGTTTTTGCAGAAGACCAAGACCCACCGGTGAGCCTGAAACGAATGCGTCACACTTCAAATTTACATTTAAGATGTGCAATGTGTACAAGACGGGTAAATAAAATGTGGGAAAAGCTTTGTTTGATGATTTTTACTTACATGTTGCTGTCAGACTATGAGCCACTTTGAGCCGTAGGTTTTCACATGGTGCATTTTAAAGATGTTTTCAAGACAGCGATGCTCTCATTAGAGCTACAGTGCTGTGTATATGTTCACTCTACACCATTAGTTCTAACTGTAAGGGGTCTCGTTCAAGCATCTTCACTTGTCTGAGTCATTTACCAGTCGACTCAGACGGCATCAAGTTTCCTTGCATTTCCCACCTTGTATCTGAGCAGGTTATTAAAATGAAGCTTTTTTTTCTTTTCTGGAAACCAAGAAGCAAAATTGTATATATTGTAACAACCTGTTGAGACTAGAAATTGTACATGTAAAATGTTTTCTGAGAACTGCTTTGCTTCACTTAAATAAGCTTCCTTATTAGCAATACCTTACAATTTATTGCACTTGGTGAGTCGGTGGTCTTCTTGCTCACAGAACACCTTTTATAAGATTTTACCAAACTAGTTTCTTCCCCTATAACACACTGGGTCCTTTTATTTGACTTATTTTCATTTTTTTTTTTTTTTTTACAGTGAGAAAATAAAATAAAATAAAATAAAATAGGATTTTCCCAGTAACCTCGGTGCTTTGTCCTAATAGCTTCCTTGAATGTGTTTTTCAGAAAAGTCCTGTTTGGCTGTACTTGATGCTTGTTAATGGCCCTCCTGCTGGTGAGATCTCACCAGGGCTGGATAAACTTGTATTCTCACCGCAGCACATAAACACAGAGAAATACAGACGCCTGTCAGTTCCAGCTGTGACTGGTAGAACATCTCCACAATGTCACACTGACTGCTGTACATCTCACTTTTGCCCTCAGAGGGAAACACTGCCTGCTCCTATATTTTCTGTGAGCCTTTCGTTACTCATTATCTCATATAAAATGTTTATACGGTAGAAAATATCCAACAGTGCTGAGGCGCAGAGGAACATCCTTATGTTACCGTGAACACAGGGGCAGCGTGTAAGGCATGGGAGTGACACAGGAAAATGTTCTGAGAGACAGAAGGAATAGATTTCCTAACAGGAACCGACTAACTGAGTCTCTTATTGACCTGGATGTGGGAGCTCAAAGCATTTTATTGACAGGATGGCTGTCATAGACACCTCTGTTTGCTGGAACAGAGCTTAGCTTAACACACAAACAAATGTGGACACACACACACACACACACACACACACACATTTTCTCTCTGCTGTTGCCCAGGCTCCTAAAAAGAAACCTGTTCATCCAGAGAAAGTAAAAGAGGAACAGACTTGTAGCACTGATCTAACCCATTAAATCAATTCATATTTTATCTTACGGTTATAGAGCATTCCTGCTCCTATAGGTTTTGGTATATTTAGTACAGAAAGTTCTACTCATGGCTTTTAGAATTGAACTGTATTTTCAGTATGCCACTCAGTACTAAATGTCAGTGTTAATAAAACTCTGAATAAGAGTGGAGATTGCCATGGAGATAAATGTTCCACTAGTGGGGAAAAAAACAACAACTTTATTCTTCAGCACAAGATTTGACGTGTGTGTTATTTGTGAGTGAAAACTAAATGTTCTTTTTCTTGTACTGTTTGGTTCGTCACAGCAGACAAAGCTCACTGTCACTGCTTTTAGTGGTTCCCAGCTCCTCTGTAGTCTTTTAATCACTTGCAAATCAAATCAATCATTAATCATTTCTCACAACCACCAAAATGAGTTGTGTTGGCTTTGCTCTACTCTGCGCTGAAGCCTTGTTGTTGTGTTGTGTGTCTCTGGGGCATTATTCAGTGCTTTCCAGTGCCTCTGAGATTGTTATTTATTTCATGAACTGGCTATTTTTATATTAAAGAGAATTGGATTTCTATTAAAAAAAAATACAAAGAAAGCAAACTAAATAATCTTTTCTGAAAACTTTTCAATAGATAGCCACGAGGAAGATTTTATTGTATTTTATTTTGTGATTACTTTATTTGAGGACTACATGTCCTCATATTTGGTGCTCGTCTGCAATGTTAATGACACAGTGAGTTCACTCTAGCAGTGGACATAAAATATTCATAGTGCGTGAGTTGAAAGGCATACGAGGAGGCAGTGTTGCACAGCTGAAATGGACAGAGACAAGGTAAAATGTTGCTGTTACTACACTACACTCAGTACTTTATATTTTTATTCATCATTTTTGAGTCAATTTAATGAAATTGTGCCATTTTATCAAGAAATTACCAGATATACTATCAAAAGTATTGTTATTTTCTGGTGAACATTGTTGTTACTGGTTTGCTGTTAGTAAGTTGACTATACTCTACATTCAAACTCAAGCAAAACACCTTCAACCATGTCTGCAAAGGCCATTGTATAAGATTTCTCACTGGAAAGTGTTTTTTAATTAATGGTCCCGATCTGATCTTTTCCATTACATGTTCGAAAACAATTTGAAGAGCTTTTAGAGATTACAATTTTTTTTCTGCGAATCCCCTTAGTGAATTCACTCAGATAGTTTTGTAACCTCTTAGAGACACATTTGTGCCAGTAAGCCTCCTGAGGGATCCACTGCTACTACAGGATTTACCTCGCTCTTGCCCCAGGTTTTACCCTCGTCCCTCGGGAGCAAAATCAGCTTGGGCGAGGGAGCAAAGCTTCAAAAACCTTATTAAAAATCAGACTGAGGTCCAAAGGGATTAAACTGGAATAAGATAAACTATAGAGATGATTAGTAATCAGGAACTGTGATTAATCTTAATCAAAGGGTCATATTAAAGTCCAAGCTTTCACTAATGAATGCAAGTGTGTCACTCTGGAGACGAAAAGGATGGATTTTAATGAAGAAGTTTTTTATTTCATCAGTGAGTAACAGTGAGTTTATTTAAGGCTGTCTGATGAGGAACTGACTAATGAGGGCTATGGCAAACTAAGAGATGTTAAAATGGAAAATGACAAGAGACGCTGATGCCATTTTTTTCAGGTTACAGAGAGAAGTTATAGAATTATATTCCTAACAAATATTACTGTAACCTTACAGCTTGAAGGCATTTTACAATATCTAATGACTTTGACAACCCTCCCCTTCCTTCTTCATTTGGTTAATTTGAATATGTGAAAGACGGCGTCCAGATAAGTGGATTGATGTGTTTTCCTGTCTCCTTCCCACAGGGCACTCCTGCCAGTTTTGTCCGCTACAGAGTGGACCAGGACAGGTCGCCTTATAGTGGCAGCATCTTTGATGTGGAAGAGGAATCTGGGAGAGTCATCACTAAGGTTAACCTCAATGAAGAGCCCAGTGTCACCTTCAAAGTGAGTGACAGTGATTACGGTGACATTAAGCTGCTTCTTTTAGTGCCAGTGTGTCATTTCCATGGGCTGTGTATAGAAATAAACATGGCAATCAATGCTCAAAAATGAAGCCAGTGCAAAAGAGCAATACTCCAGACGGCCACAAGATGCTCTCTCCAGTTGACTTCAATTCAAAAATTGTCATTTTCATTCATGAAATACTCAGTATTTTTTTCCATACAAGTCACAAGTTCTGATGTCATAACTTAATTTTCTTATTGGTGATCTGAAAAAAAAAATCTAAATTAAGCAGGTATGAGGCTTCAAGAAGAGGAATTTTTATTGGCGTGGTTAATCTGAAATGAAGTTACATACAGATCTGGCAGTGACCTCAGGTTCAAAGGTCAGACCTGCCTCCTAGCTCCTTCCTTCATGTCCATTTATGGTCACTTCTGGCTCCAAACAGCCAACATAGCGACAGTCAAATGCCAAACTACTGGTTTTCCCAGATATTTAAGTTGTTCTGTTACTTTGTTATATTCAGCAGAAAATTTGTTTGAAAATTTGAGTAATAGAAATAATACATTATACATAAGGAGTAAAAGTGTTACCTTAAACCTGTCAGCACAGTGATAGTAAGAAACATAAAGTTATAATGGCTGCACTTGCATAATTACTATTGGACGATTAGTAGTCAGCAGGTGAAAAAGTCAGTAATTGTAAGTCATGAATCAACCTCAGTGCTCTGATTAATAAAGTAGAACTTGATTTTGATTAAAAAAAAAAAGACAAAGGTTAACTTTTATTCCCCAGAAAACTGAAAGACTCATATCAGCTTTAAAGCGACACAGTAATTTGACATGTAGCGTTACTGAATAATGACAAAGATGACATGATAGCAGTATTAGCAAATATAATTAATGATAATGGTGCTATGATGATAACCTTATCACAAATACAAGATGGGTTTTTTTTCCACAAAATTAACACTATCTACTTCTGGTGGTTTATTTGAACTGATCTGTCTTCTTTGTGTTAGTGTGAAATAAGTTACAGTAAATATCAGTGGGCTCAGAAATGTGGACATATTGACATTTGAGAGCAAACAACATTTTTTCTGACATATTATTCACAGTTTTTCTGACGTGTCTCAGTGATCATGTCATTGCTTGTTTTGTGACTATGACAATATTGATTTTTCTCATAGATTTAAACAAATGACACTTACAAAAAGCTCTTTTGTGAACTGAAGACAGAGTTGCTTTGACCTGTGTATAGTGCTGAACACTGAAACATGTGCTGTGGGATAGAAGGAATTAATCTGTCTACCCATGTTGTATACCTCTTGTGTCTGTCTTTTTTCTCCTGTCTTTTCCTTACACTGTTTACTTAAACATTTTTCTTTATTTATTCTCCCTCTGCCTGTCTCCCCCCCACCCCCCACCTCCGAGCCCTATTCTCCATGGTCTATGAATGTAGATCAATACATTCATACGTACTCTCTGGGAGCTTTGCAGGCTGCTCGCCAGATCCTATTTTGCCTGGTCTATCTTTTTTAGGATGCTGAACATGTCTAAAAAAAATGGCTGGCAACCTAAAAAAAGGAATTATTTATGTAGAGAGTAGTAGTAAGGTTGAAAAAAGTCATAATTTTGCACTTGCTTTTGCATCTGTTTGTTGTTTACATGTGTTTTCTTCCTCCTCTGTAGTTGTTCCTGATAGCTTATGATGACGGGGAGCCAGTGAAGTCTAACAGTACTTTGGTGGAGATCACTGTCCTTCAGCCTTCTCGCATCCCAATCTTCACCCAGGAAGAGTACAAGTAAGTCTCCTTGACACGCTGTTGACACACCTGCCTCCACCTTTAGCTTCACACACCAAAGAGCAGCTTAGGCTGTAGTGTCGAGCACGGTGAGACAGTGAGAAAGGCTTGAGCGAGTGGACACCCCCCCGACAACATTTACATCTTTGGTCCATTCAGTTTCTCTAATACTTGGATAAATATTTCATCACTTGGTAATTTTTCTTTGACTTTGTAATTTTTTTATATTCTACTGTTGCGAATCGCTATGAAGTCACAGTTCCTCAAGCATTTATTATTTCGCAATAACAATGTGCATTATTGTGTTTTTTGCGTTCAACACTGTAAAGTGGCTCTGGTTCTGTCTTTGTCATGCTCTTTTTTCAGTGCATGACTGATTAATGAGTTTTATGTATAAATATATATTAGAGCTTCAGGGTAGATGCTGCATATTATCACTGCTGTAAACCACATTTGTTTCTCTCTTAGGGAAAAGTAGGGCTTCCTTCTCAGTTTTATTAAGAGTCTCAAGACAAGATTAACGGTTTAAACAGTTAAATCGCCAAGAGAGAGATGCAGGATGAGGGAAAATAGGCTATATTGCTCTGAGATGACTGGCTGCTTCCATGTAATATATATGTATGGGCTGTGTGGAGTTTGTCGATACTGATGATACTGTGAGTCGGGAGGAGGCCAAGAAGTAATTTATAATTCAAAATCAGCATGGACTATTAGCATGCCAGCTGTTTAAAAAAAAATCTTCTGTGGTGATGAACAGTTGTCGTCTCCTGTGTTGTGTTGCTGTATTTACCTGTCTGCAGAGTTTGGAGGATCTTCGCCAGACTGTGAAGCTTTAAGGGTCTGATGGCAAAGTTACCTGGCACAATGCTGCGCAAGCTTTAAGTAAAGCTTGATTTAAGTGGATTGATTCACTAGCTTGTATGTCAGTCAGAGTAGGGAGTCTTGGCAGATTGTCTTGCGTAACAGAATTTGATATGCCTTTGTGCATAAGACAGGGAATGTAAGTCTTGCCCAACCTGTCAACACATCACTCAGGGTGGTGTGTTTTTGTTTGTTCCCAGGTTTGTCTCTGTGCCCATCGCACTGCCTTTTGTTAATCTGTGCCTGTTGAAGTGTGTGTCTGCAAGCGTGTGTTTCCCTGTACAGATCAGTGGTGTATGCATCAAATAAATGCTTTCCTGTTGGTTTATAATCCAGCACTTTATGTGTGTGCTCACGTTCCTCCGTTGCCAGGCTTTGTTCAGTGATTGATACACAGGCACAGCAGCCGTTGAAAGGCCATTGATTAACACTTTGAATGAGCGGTCTGTCTGAAACACCCACAGAAGGTCGGGACCACGGGCTCAGACCTCTGTAGGGTGTCACGTTGACAATGCTAACCATACACAGTGGCAGGCCTGCTGTAAATTATGAGCCATGAAAGCATTAGCCAGGTGCTCGAGCCTCTCCTGCTGGACAAGGTTCTCTCCAGTGGAGAGTTTCCAATCTGCTCGCTCTGCGATGAACTGTCTCCTCGTTCCTCGCCTCTCTATCTCGCCACATTGTCCTCTCCCTGAGGAACTTCCTGAACACAAATCACTTTCTAAACATCCACAGAAGATCTCGTCTGTCTCAGTGAAGGCAGTTAGTTATAGCACCAATCAGGTAAGCTATGCCTACAGCTCCAGAGCACACAATTAAAACAACTCTGCTGGGCTTTGGCTGACTTAATGATTTTTTCTCCTGCTTTATGGTTGGTCCCCTCCATCTGTCTGAGGGAAATGAGGGGCTCCCAGTCATTGTTGGCTAAAATAAATGGTTTATACGGTAGTTGCTACTGTAGCAGTGTGTTGCCACTTGCTTTTCTGGGGTTTGAGCAAAACACCTTGTGTTTTTCTGTGGAAATAAAAATATGTTGTTTAGAATTTCATACTTGTTTGGATTAACCACTCCAAACTTTTTAAAGTCCTGGATTAAGTATTACGGTTGATATTAATATAAAAAAGGAAATATTATATAATTGTGTTTGCTTCGAGTGCTGTACCTGCAAAGAATCATCAGGTTTCCACAGCTTTAAGCCTTTTGGCTCTGATTCAGTTCTTTAAACCGCTGGTAGACTGTGTGGTTGAGTTTACTCATCATCAACAACCTACCAATAATAATAAAACAATAGCTACTGATTTGATGCAATAAATTCATTTCTAATTTAAATGAAACACCATCACACTTATGTGTAAATGACAGTGAGTGGAACAGTGAAACTAAATTGCTATTTAAATATGATTAATCAGCCAGCTAGTAATCTTTAATTAACTGTGGTCTCATTTAATCATTTTTGAGGAAACATTGTAATTTTGGTGAAGTTTTGAGTGTAATAAAAAAACTTTTTTGAGCCCTATCATAAAACCACAGTGATTTGGTGTTTTACATGGAGCTCACGGACACAACCCTTTGGGGAAGTCTTTAGCTCTGGACACATGGGAAGTGAATGAATATTTATTTCCCCCCCGCCCATGTCTGTGACTGGAGACGAGGGGTAAGCTGCTATCTACCGTGGTCCCACTATGCGAATCCCCCATCTTGTACTGAGGCTACTTCTTTGGCCTGATGTGACAAACCTGGGATCTGAGCAGTTTTGCGTACTGCCTATCTCCCCCCACAGCACTCCCCCCTCTAAATCTACTCTAAATCACATGAGACCTTTGCCTCACTGCTTCTGAGTATGGTATTTTGCTCTCCTCCTCCTCCTCCCTTCACCACCACCTCGCCAAGCTCCCGCATCCCCTGAGTTTTTCCTCTCAGCTTATATCTCTCTCTGTCAATTTCTTTCTCACTTTGTCTTCCCTTTGCTTCTCTCCTCACTTTACAGTCCATAGCCTTTCACTTTCTCTTCAGCGATGGGGGGAAGTCCATACATGATTGGTAACTAAAATCTTCACTGATGTACTGTATTAGAGCACATTATTCCTTTTGGCCCAAACATATACATATATTGACTTATATTATATTTTGACTTCCCTGCAGGACACTGGAGGTGCATGACCATGTTTACATATTTATTTATTTACTTATATTTACATCTGTGTTGGTTTAGCCACATGAAGAAAAACTATTGAATAGACTGGTGTGACTCAAGAAAGTGGCTGCCTACGGAAGCCCAAAAAGGACGTGGTTATCTATATTTTTATTTTCTCCATTTTCCTGTGATAACGACATAATTTCAGTGGTTTTCTCAAGATTGAATGATAACCACCACACTACGGAAACACAGAGTGTTTTCCTGGTGCTGTGTATAGCTACACTCCTACGGAGCGACACTTTCATACATGTCAGTCAGTAATGTCTGTCTCAGTTTAGCGTGTGGCGCACTGGTGCTCGGTATTTTAGCCGTACAACTGTCATTAATGGCTTTGTGATGTTTTTTTTTAAGTGCTGGAAGAGGTTTGTAGTGTTGCCCCGTGAAGTAGCAACAGTAGCACCACATGTTCTGCACAACACCTGACGCTGCACAGCATTGTGTTTTATAAAACTGAAATCAGGCCATTGGACAACAGATGAAGATGCAGCTTAAAAAGTTGTTGCAGTCGACTGATCCGTTCTCTCTCTCTTGCTGTCTCTTTTTTTTTATAACATGACCACATTGTAATCGCACACGTTGTGATGTGAAAATCGCTTTTTATCATATTGTGATATTATTGCAAATGCAATTAATCGTTCAGCCCTAAATTCAAGCCATTATTTTTCTTGCCTTCACCGTACTCACAGACAGCAGATGTTGTGCTATACCTGTCATGTTAAGATGCAGTCCAGTAATCCTGAGAAGCACTACAGCGCACTATGCTGTTATACTGTTAGCATAGTGAGCAGTGTAAACAGCGAGTATTGTTACAATCAACAACATGGGGTCACTACTTATCCTTGCTCCCCCACTAATTGCACAGGTATTAACAGTATGCTGAAATGACTGTGTGTATATCTTGCTTGTGTCTCTTTGCATGCATATTAAAATGTTGTTGTTTGTTTCACCATGTCCTTAACCTCTTCTTAACAGTATGAAATGGTGACAAAGCTTTACCCAGTCCTGAGGCGTCGCTTTTTTTTTTGTTCCATTACTTATTGTTACTCTGGCAGTTAATGTGAATGTCAGTGGTAATAGCTCAAACTGTGGAATATTATAGAGCATGTCTCTTTTCTACAGTTCTTTTTTATGTTTATAGACCATAGAGACTGCCTGCATAAATTTCCCATGGATGTCCAGTGACCACAGTGACTGATTTAATGCTCTCAGCAGTCTGACTCACAAATGGTTACACAATTCCTGAAGTAGATAGATATTCTGTAGCTTGAAATACCAGCCGCACTGGACTCCCCGGGCGTTAGCCACTAATCAAAAAGCAATAAATTACTCATCAAATTCAAGAATAAAAATGTATTCGACAAAACCATTGCTGCTCATTTTCGAGGACTTCAAAAGGAAGACAACAACTCAACTCTGTGCCTCCATTAACGGTTCAGGAGATGAAAAAATGCCATTTGTCATTTTTAGAGAAAAATCCATCCATATCACATTTCCATTTCAGACAAGGCTGTAATTCTCACATATTTAGGAAGATGACATGCTTTCATAGCGTATATTTTATCCTTCGTGCAACTGTTGTTTTGCCAAATCTCTATTCAACTGACGGAGGTGGTCACAGCTTACTCATTTGGGCTCATTGCCAGGCATTTAAAGGGTTAGCTGTAAACCCTACACTGTGCTCACCCACACACTGGCATCATGCCTTTACTGACAAACTTCCATTTAAAAAAAAGCTACCTTAGCCTCCTATCTATCCATCTGTCTATATGTCTCAGCTACCCATCCATCCATCCATCCATCCATCCACGCTCCCTCCCTCCTTGAATTACAGCTGTAAGGCGTGGACTTCTTTCATCCCTCTGAAGGGCATAATTGATTTTCAGCCACAGGTTGGAATCTGCTGCCCTGAGCCTTAAACCTCTAAACACCAGAAGCGCACTGACCTTTCACTTGTCTCTGCTAAATAGGCAGGAATCACTTGGCTGTCTAACAGACGCCAAGTCACACTCATTGCACACATCCCAAATATCAGATAAAGGTCGACACTGAGAGCTTGGGAAGACGAGCTGCATGACCTACTGTTGAGGGCTCACGCTAACTTTCCAGATAAAATGTGAGTGATGATAAGGCACGACATTATATTTAAAAAAAAAAAAAACACTCTTTACACCAGGCTGACCATTCGTTTTTATGTGATACTGTATACAGAGTAACGGATGGGAATTAACATGTTTTTTTTTATATCTCTCAATGAAATTTCATCAGGATCTGTTCAGTAGTTTTTCTGCAATCTTGCAGATGGACAGACAAACCCAGGATTTAATGTAACTTCCTGTAATAATGACACCTACAATTTAGTAGTAAGTCGGTGCCTGAGGTTCTCCCTAATGCTCGCCGAATGTCACATCAGGGCACTGCAGAGAAACACATTATTAATGCTTTATCACATTTTAAATAATCATATCTCTGTAGTCGTGATTATGACTGGGAGGCTTTTCTGAAAGTTCTAATATATATATATATATATATGAAAGTGACTGAAAATAAAATGACTCACTGTGCTCTCTGTACTTTGTGCTGGACAATCTAAAGGGCATTTTTCCGTTACAGATTTTTTTCCTGCATCCCTCCTGCATTGTAGTAATTGGTTGAGGTACTAATGTTTTCTGTGGGTACAGCCTCCAGGTGGATCATTTGGACACGAGCAGTAATTTGACAGTAAAACATGCAGGATGCCATCGGTGTCTACATGGCACTGCGTGGTGTCACATTACAAGCCTCAATAGTTGGCCCAGCTTGGACAGCACACTCGTCCGCCAGCCACCAAACACTGGCCGGCCAGGTCTCCTCTTGTGTGTTAAATGACCCACTGGATGATATGTGAAGTGATGTCCTGTGGGCTGACAGGGCTAAGCTGGCACGCGGTGTCTGGCTGCACGGTAAATGTTGCTTTTCCAGCTTTGCTAATGTTTTCAATCTTGCCCTCCAGAAAACATGCTTGATTGAAGCTTGTTTTCTTTCTTGTGGAACTCCGGAAAAAATTGAATTTATTTAGATACAAAAAAACTCCGAGTCTGGTGTGGAAAGATAAGTGATCAGTGGAGAAGCAAAGCAAGGAACATGATCAGATGATGGGCTGTAAACATTTGTTCTTGTCTCATAGAACAGGATAGTTTAATGCTTCACTTCATGTCACAGCTGTTGAATTTCTAAAATGTTTGTTAGCACCAGAGCATAAACATTGCGTGCTAGTATCTGCTAGAGTTGAATTGAGTTCACACAGAGCGTTTGCTGGAGGAGATAATAAATTGTTAATTTGCACGCAAATTTTGAAATATGAGGAAGCTGCACTTGGTATTAGAAGAACATAGACTAATAGTTTTGAATTAAACCAGCTCAATGATAATGTCCTGAGGCGCTGTAGGGATTTTCATATTTAGTATAAACTGTGCAATGCTTGGAAGTTGAACACACGTAATATTTCACCTTCACCTTTATCAACACAACCATTGTCTTGCACTGATGGCTCAAGTTGTAATACACTGGTGAGTGAAATTGATTTATTTAACGAGACTTACTGTATTGTGCACACATTTTAGGCATATTGCGGTATCTGAAAGAAGTCTTGTGTTGGTCTTGATCACAGTCTGCAGCATGACCATGACCCCAAACAATTCAATTAATTATCTCCCAAAAGAGCAACATTGGGCTCATCTTTCTTTATAATCAATGTGTAAGTTTTACAGCTGTTGTTTACACGTCACAACCAATTTGTGAAACACATCAAATTAATACAGGTCAGCATGCTCCGAGTTATTTTGTGTTCTTGTTTGTTTCCTCGTTTGTAAACAAGTCTACATAAATCCATTGTCAGCTGTTTCTAGTAAACAGGCTTACATAATCAAAATGTGCATTACTTTTAGAAATGCTGAGCTACAGAGTAACTGTTTTTCTGGAGTGGCCTCTAACATTCAGAATTTTTATATATATTTTTTTGTTTTTTAACATAGTGTTATATTTTACTAGCTCATTCAATCCACTATCATACTTATGCTTTATTATTTTATATACAGTAAATATGTGTCTACACTTTCATACATGCAGAAATGTAATATCTACTGTCTTCACTTTAAATTCACGTCATCTCTTGTGGCATCTGGCCGTGCAGGTAGCTTTGGTTTCATGTGTTGAGATCAGACTCTCAGCTGCTGCAGTAACACTTGAAACTCTCCTCAGAAGTGTTGATGTTTCTCTATATAATCCACAGACATGATTATTTACATATTTCATTTTGACTGTATTGTTTGGGTGGAGATATTCTCACGCATACAGTTCATGTAAAAGACTTGTCCTGGTCTCTGATTGTCTACATAGTCCAACATGCACACATATGCATTATATAAGGTGATAGATAGAGAACAGACTCAGGTCAGGAGAAATAGCTTTGTACCTCTTCTGTCAGACATAGCAATTTTTTCCAAAACGTTTGAAATATCTTGAGTGGTCCAGGGATCTTATAATAGTTATTTTTATCTCTGTTTCTCATTTACCTTTCTCCACTTCTCCATCCTGCTTTGGTCTTTGCCAAACATAACCTGTAATCTTTAAAGTTCAACCTCAATACCACTAGAGCTCAGACTCTTATATAATATTACGCTAAATGAGAGCTGGTGGTGGAGTTTTTATCTCAGTATGTCAGTCAGTACAATAGATAAAATAAAAAAAATTAAACACACATAAAGCACTGGGCATTAAATATACATAAATTATTTATTGATGGCACAGACTTAGATCATTAAAGTGCAATATGTCTCCAACACCTATGACGTATGATGTGTATTCTGCCACTCATTTTGAACTATGCTAATAAAATTTTAAATCGTATAATAAGATTCAACTAAAAAGACTATTTCCTGTGTAAATCATGTTGTGTGACTGAGCTGACTTTGCCTTGGTTGTCAAAATCATTTGGAGTTGTGATCTTAATAGAAGACGTGAGCTCTGGATTCACAGCAGTGCTCTTCTTCTTCTTCTTCTTCTTCTTCTTCTTCTTCTTTTTCTTCTGCTTCTTCTTCTTCTTCTTCTTCTTCTTCTTCTTCTTCTGCTTCTGCTTCTGCTTCTGCTTCTTCTTCTTCTGCTTCTTCTTCTTCTTCTGCTTCTGCTTCTGCTTCTTCTGCTGCTTCTTCTTCTTCTTCTGCATCTTTTTCTTCTTCTGCTGCTTCTTCTTCTTCTTCTTCTTCTTCTTCTTCTTCTTCTGCTTCTGCTTCTGCTTCTGCTTCTTTTTCTTCTTCTTCTTCTTCCTGTTATCGGAGGAGGAGCTGAAATGCATTCCCTATCTGTAATTTACTTCAAGTTGGAGGAGTGTCTGTCACTCTTCTTCTTCTACTACTTCTACTACTTCTTCTTCTACTTAGTAGTCGTCCTCGTCGACTGCTTCTGCTGCTTCTTCTTCTTCTTCTTTTTTGTCTGTCTGTTTTTGAGGAGGAGCTGAAATGCATTCCCCATCTTTAATTTAGTTTAAGTCGGAGGACTGCCTGTTTGTCACTCTCCTGCTTCCAGGCAGGAACAAACAAGTTAACACCAGGGTGTCACAACAGCTAACTAACCAAGTCACACAGCCACCTCAGCTGCGACTGAATCAGACTGATTCATAATTGCTGAACAAAACATTCAGTGTACGATCACCATCAGCATCCATTACAAATATGCTGCAACACATTTGGAAGACTATGAGCATCTGCATTTGTGATGATGTTTGCTTTGCGAGCGCATTATAGTTAAATGACTCATGTCTGAACTTGATGTTGTTCGAGACCTTTGCGCGGCGTATCCCCAAGATGAACGCGGGCTCCGGCAGAGACCCAGCGAGGTCACTCCTCGCATCTCCCGGCGCGTCCGTTGCCTCTTGCTCTCTCAGTGATGCAACACATGAAAGGAGAGGCGAGGCGGAAAGATAGTAGACATGGTAACAGTGGCCCCTGTGGCGCAGAACAAGGTTTATACGCCTCTGCCTTGTCTTATAAGCGTCACTCCGCCATTGGCCCTGGGGCAGAGTGCTTGCTGACACCTGTGTGCCGCCCGCGCTTCTCAGTGCCATGTCATTCACCCTCTCTCATGTTGACACCAGGACTCTCTGCCGCTGCCTGTAGACATGTCAGCATCTTCCTCTTCTCTTTATCTCACTTTCTCTCTCTCTCTCTCTCTCTCTGGATGAATTTTTACTCATCTGAATATGAAAGGAATGAAAAGTGACTTTGGCCTCGTTCAGTAGTACATGATATTGCATTATGCAGAATTGACTCTCAAAATTCGCCTACCACTTGACTCCTGAATACACAACTTATTTACCTTCAAGTCTCAGTGTATCAGCCAGCTCTTAAGTCCCGCCACTTCATTATCAAACATTATTCGAGTGTTTCTTGCTCAAGTTGCTGCAAACTCATTCCCCTGTGACCTTTCATGTACCTTCAGTCCACATTTTAGTGTATTCGTCCTGTAGTCTTGTATCTACTAACCTTTCTGTCATACTTTCTGTCTACATGTGGATACACCTTTATACTAATCTGCACACTTCAGACAACTTCACACCACCCTTGGCATTTCTCAGCAGCTTACAACCCTCAGGCAGAGCCACTTTGTAGGGAAGTGATAACATGTCAGCTCTGCCTCTTCCTGGCAATCACACCATGCAGCTCTGTGCTAACTCCACACAGTCTTTCATTCCACACTCTCACTCAGCGAAACAGCCTGAGAAAAACCCATGAATAGGTCAGCACAGGTTATCCAGCCTCGCTCCAGACGAGACTTTCATCAAAGCTACAACCACCAAAGCTTAACAAAAATTCATGACAGATTTTCTCGCTCTCTCAATGAGGGAATCACACTTGACTTTATTAATATTAATGCATTAAATATGTGACAGAAATCAACTTAAAAAATGAATAAATGTTTTAAATTAAAAGCTGTAGCTGTAATTATTCTTTGATTATTTATTCAGTGCATGTGTTGTGTTTTGTTTGCCGATTTCTAACATTTCTAAAATTGTGAATGAAAGGTACCCAGACCTGGCATTAGTGGAGTCACCTTATATAGTAATCTTGAGTAAGTTTGATCAGGTCAAGGAGTTAGTGAATCCAACTTTGAAGTAAATCTTAGAGGGGAAAAAAAAAAGAAAAAGTTATGACAAAGTCATTGCCTTTTGCAGGGTGAAATGAGGGTTTTAACAGCTTATGCTGCGTGTATGGTCTGGTGGGGATTTTGAAAATAGTTGCGTCACTTGCCTTGATTGGAGGGTCTTTCTGCCTATAAAACTCACCTGCGGTGGTCGGCACTTGCTTCCACCTCAGCTTAAGCCAGGTTCCACACTGTTGCTCCAATTTGTTATTTTCTGGCTGCAGTAATTGCAATGGGAGGAGCAGAAGACCCAGCTTCAGGTCTCAAGAATGCTGCAAGTGAGGCTGATACAAGCTGGCTTTGCAGTTAAAGGTGGACCTGGCAACATGGGGGTCTCCAATTCCCATAATGAGACATCAAAACCAATGCTATGAAAGAGAACTTTAGTTTTTAGTTCTCTGAGTAGCATGCGTGAGATGCCTCACCAGACCTCCCTTCTTGCTACTGGGGCAAAGGGAGAAGAGCTGTAGTTGTACTGAATGACAGGTAGGGATGCTAATATCCATGTTTTTTCAATTCTGATCCGATCTGATATATTAATTTGGCTATTTCCTGATATTTTCGGATACCCGATACTTATGTAGACTCTAGAAAAAATATAAGTAAAAAAAGCATTATTTTTCAATTAAAGCCGACATTATCAATCACAGAGAGAGGTTGATCATCCAGTGCAATGAAATTTATCACCTTCTCTGCAATCCTTTGAGCCTTCGAACTGTTTGCTGGAAGTTTTTCATGCCTCTTGAATGAATCAGTTATTTTCTGCTGGGATTGTTGTGGCTGCTGTTTAGCTTGCTTGAGCTCCTCGTGTTCTTTAGCCTGGCATCTTTGTAAATGCTTGGCCAAATTGGTGCTATTAAACATTGAAAGTTTGTGCTTACCCCTGGGAACATCGGCGTCATGTATGTTGCACTTTGCTGTGGTACTTTATTGAATCTCAAGTGAAAGAAACCTCCAAATTAAGGACATGCTAGTTTCATTTATGCATGCTAACGTGGCTACCTCGACAGACGTCACTTCGCCCATCTCTAAGCAGAAGTAGTTACTGCCACCAAGTCTATGTAAATGTGTGGATACAGAATCACTATTAAAATGCAGTGAAGCTGTTAATGTATCGAAAGGTGGATCAGCGACGCCATGTCATATTCAGATACTGTCCGATACTTTATTAATTTTATATTTGAGGCCTGATCACAATACTTTATCGGGATCAGCGCATCTTTAACGACAGGTGACGCTGCATCAGTCCTATTTAAACGTGTGGGGTCCTGACGCAGTCGTCATAACGACCAGCCACTCAGAGCTGGCGTATTGTATAAGTGCTTCTGTGAATACGCAGAAGGACATAGCGAGACATCTCACTCATGGTACTCAGAGAACCAGGGTTATGGAAGTAACCTAAAGTTCTGTTGTACCATACTGGTTCCCTGTTGCCATTGTTTTAGATAAAACATTAATCCGAAAATGAATAATTTGCTCATTGGGTAAAAGCTTGCATCCTTGAGATCAGTTGAGTAGCTTTTCCATAATGTTGCTAATAGCTGAAAACATCGTGTCTGTGGTGGAGGTGATTATACAGCATTCATTACATTGCCCTCCTTGAAAACGAATGAAAATTAGGTTGTCAAAATGACTTGGTAGCAAATACTTAAAGTGATTGTAATACCTTAACCCTGCTATACATTGGCATATATATACATTAACCTTTTAATTTGAATAGCCACAAGCCTATTGAATGGGCTTTATAACCCATGTTATACACAAGATCTGCATGTGGAGCTTGTATGAGTCTCAGTCTTTGTTGCTTAGTGACAAGAGGACTTTGAAAACAGTCTCACCAGTCCAATGACATCCCCACTTCTGGGTTTCCAATCTCCAGAACGAACATTACATTGCTGAAAAGTGTATTAGAAGGGAAGGCGCATACATTTAGAGACAACCATCGTGTTACCCTTGGTTCCAATGAATGGCACATTTATGTGACTGATTTATAGTCACATTTTGGGCTGTGCTGCACCTCACTGTGCTCACATTGTTCAAGGGCTTGCCTCTGTGTTTTTGTCAGCCTGTTCCTGAGCCAAACAGGTAATCTACTTATGTGAAGGCCACATTAATAAATTGGTTCCCATCACTGTGGAGCATGGTGTGGCTTCATGCTCCTGGATGCCGCAGCGACAGCAATTATTCAGTGACAGCCCAATAGTACACCCAGAGGGAAATTGAACAGAAGTCATTTAGTATTATCCAAACAACACATTATTCACGTGTCAATAACAGCACTGTGTTTTATTTTGTGAAAGGGTTGGTGAGCACACGCAGCGCAGTCATTTCATTGTAGCCTACACTCCACAATATTATCTCTTAGGGTGGTATGCTATATCATCCTCTGTAGGAGAGAATAGCTCCTATTTTCCAGATTTATTCTCAATCTGAATCGTCCTTGGGAATTGTTTGTCTCCAGAGACAGCAACTGTAGCCACCAGGATGGATAAACGCATCGTCTTTTCACTCTTTGCCCTTCAAAATCATCCTGTTTTCACCTTTGTTTGCCTCTAAAACTTTGACAGAGGTAAACACATATTCTATAGAGATTGTCACACCTATAAAATGTTTGAAATGTTTGACTGCAAAGTGAGCAGCAAAGTCGAAGTGTCATTTATTGTCTCAAAACCTCTGTATCTTCTTAGCAAAATAAATGTCTTTGTTTCTTTGCGAGTAACGTTCTTGTTTCATCTTGGTTGTGATAATTGCCTTCAGTCATCCTTCAGGAATCTCTCACAATTGCCATCTCATAAGAGGGAATTGCTCTATAAAATTACACTAAACATGAAAAGACTCACAAACTGGCTGCATTTTTGTTCCTTCAAAAAATCATTTAAGCAGTGGAAGCAACGACCAGAGAAATGACAGCATTTAATAACATGTTAAAAACATGGATTGGAGGCGTCTGATTGCGTCAGCTCTGTGTTTATAACTTTGACGTCCACGACAGAGTCTGCTCCCAAAAACACTGTGTAACACTGACATCGACTGTATCATAGACTCTGACAGTCACTGATTATGGTGTGAGTATTACTCCCACAACACTGTCACAGATTCCTTACTGCTGCTGTGAATAACAGTCAAACTTTGAATGAATGCCGCAATAGACGGCACGCCGCCGTGCATGCACAAACACATGTGCATACCTCAAGAGATGAGAGGGGGAAAAAGCAAGAAAGCAGTCACATATCACAAGAGGGCATCACAGCGAGATGACATTATCAGCTTAAATCATCCCTCATCGACGCACCACCAAGACAGGGTTCCCTGCTATTTATGGGTGCTGTAATTTCCGTGGAGAGGGGTGACAATCATATCTGCTGGATATGATTACACACTTGTATGCCTGATAGTAGCACAGCCATTAACTGTTTCAAAGTGTAACTTATCAGAGGAGAAACAGAACAATTTAGTTACAATTGCTATAAAATCTTGTGTTGGGATATTATTTTTCTATGATAAAAATGTTATATGATAAATAAATTTTTATATGATAACAAAACCCTTTGCCTGGCAGCTACATTATGGGTGAAAGGCATTTGCTCATCATAATCAGTCAATTTGATAAGTTTGATTGAAAAAAAAACTGTCACGGATTTACACATTTACAAATAAATCCTTAGTTGTTATGTTTTATCCCTTTTCACTTCTGTTTTTGTCCTTGTCAAGTCCAAACATGTTGCAATGTTGCTGCAGTTCCTCTTGGTGGAAACCTCTGAGGAAGCTTGAACATCTAATTATTTGATAATATGCAGGGCATGCCCCAGTGTTGACTCCCAGTTGGTAGTTTATGACTCCTCTGCCTCAGAGGGAAGTCGGCTCAGGAGGAGAGGCCAAACAACCTCGTGTGGTTTTCCTCAGTACAAAGGAGCAGCAGCTCGATGCAGAGGTTCTCAAACTGCTGAGGCCTTTGGCCAACCACACTGCAGGAAAACTTACTCTTAACTACCTAAATCTTTCGGCTCATTCTTGTGATCAATATTGTCACAACCCGGCCTGTTGTGCTGCCCAAAGCTTGTGACCATAGTTGAGAGTTGCTCAGCTCTCTTCTTACTGCTGCTGCTGCTGCTCATTAGCACTTAACCCATTGTTAGTCCAGTGAGTGTTTGAAACTCTTTGTTGGATATTTGGTGAGATTTGGCATCACTACATGTAGTTCTGGATTATTTACTGATAAGTTATACATTTATGACAAACTTGTGGATACTGCCTTAGAGAAAAACCTCTAATTTACATATTCACCAGCAAGGAAAAATAATGTTATTGTTTGTCGACTGAATGGATTTCAAGTTAAGTCACAAAAGCAATAAGAGCAAAACAAAATGGAATAATGAGTGACTGTTATTAAACAGATTTTATGGTAACTTTTATTTTGTTAATTCAAAGCAGATTATTACCGTATTTTCCAGACTATAGAGCGCACCTGTCTATAAACTGCTCTTGTCTATAAGCCACTATTAAATTGATTCGAACAGTTTCATGTGGTCCACTCTGACCGGGTCTGATGTGACGACACTAAATGTATTGGCAGCACGGAGCTTGCTAGCTTGTAAAACACCAACGAGCTTCGTGCCGCCGATACATGAGCCACACCGGTGTTTAAGTTCAAAGCGTCGGAAAAAAGTAGCAGCTTATAGTCCGGAAAATACGGTAATTGTGAAGTAAACAGAAGAAACTTTGATCAATTTAATATTTAGATCACCTTTAAAACAGCAACAATTGCCCCAGTTGTTTTTTGCAGCTTTTCGATAACAGCCCTGATGTCCATCTTTCTACACTGTCCCTGTGATATATCAGATTATTGGCCACTGTGTCAGACAGTACTGCTTGGCTTATGATTTGTGCTCAATATCTTTCCAGGTTTCCTCCAGTTAGTGAGCTGGCTCCATTTGGCACTCCAGTGGGGACTATTCTAGCAGCTGCTATCAATCAAACCATCTTCTACTCCATTGTTGCAGGAAATGAACGAGGTATGGGCCACAGAACGTACAGCAATGCAGCCAGTTAACTCAGAGTGAATGTTTTTTTGTTTTTTTTTAAATGTTACAATATACAGGTTCCCAACACTCCCTGCACAAACACAGTTAAGTTATAAGTTGTGTTTGAACTACAAAGCTTTAATTTATTTTTCTACATAAAGCAAATACTGCATAATTATATGTTTTCTACCAACATGAAAATGAAATTCAGATTGTTTTGAAAATTGTAGGCTGCACATTATAGGCACAGGTAGCATTTATAGAAGTCTGTCTTGACAGTTTTGGCGTACTTACCGGAGACTGCTTTTCACACTTCTGTCTGAAGAGCGTATTTACACCAAGTGGGAGACAGAGAACACTGGACATGCTTGAGGTTAGCTCAGGTTATTCAGCTAAAAGTTGGAAACATGTGTGAGCTGCAGAGAGTGAGGAGTGAGGTAGGAAACTGTCAGTCAGTACCTTTTTCTCCACATGCACCTTTAGAGCTCCTGCAGTTATCTGTATCTGTGTCATGTGGAAACTGAGCTCGAGTCTGTTTTGCAGAGATGCTCTTTGAAACAGGCCCATGGTCTTTAAGAGGCTCCATATCCAGTTCTCTAGCAGTAATATAGTGAGCGCAAGGATTTCCTGAATCACAGCAAATAAATAACTGTATGATTGTTCCTTCATTAGTACTCCATTATTTGTATTCTGTGGTTTTGTTGAAGTATTCTTTATTATTATTTAGAAGTTTTCTATTACATGTAGTGTGCTGTTATGTAGTTCTGTTGAAGCCAATAATTTAATAACAGCTGATAATGTAATAAATTTGCCCTTTTTGAAATGTAATAGGCCAATAATGTAATAACTGGCCAATAATGTAATAAAAGTCCTGAACCAATAACATAATAAGTTTTGGCTAATAATGTAAGAATTTATTAAGATATCGGCTGGTTATTACATCACTGGTAAAAAAACAAAAAAACAACTGCAGTTATTACATTTGTTTTTTTTATTACAAGTTTTTTTCTGAGCCAAAAATTTAATAATTTATTATGTTATTGGCTCAGTTATTACATTTACGAAGTTTTTTTCTTTTACTAGGCCAATACCCTAATTAGCAGCCGATAACGTAATAAAATTTTTACATTATTAGCCAAAAGTTATTATGTTATCGGTTCAGGACTTTTATTACGTTATTGGCCAGTTGTTACATTATTGGCCATTACATTTCAAAAATGGCAAATTTCTTACATTATCG
>OOFC01042156.1:58583-99182 GCA_900323345.1 Pseudochromis fuscus | reverse complement strand
TGTAGTGTGCTGTTATGTAGTTCTGTTGAAGCCAATAATTTAATAACAGCTGATAATGTAATAAATTTGCCCTTTTTGAAATGTAATAGGCCAATAATGTAATAACTGGCCAATAATGTAATAAAAGTTCTGAACCGATAACGTAATAAAATTTTTACATTATTAGCCAAAAGTTATTATGTTATCGGTTCAGGACTTTTATTACGTTATTGGCCAGTTGTTACATTATTGGCCATTACATTTCAAAAATGGCAAATTTCTTACATTATCGGCTATTTTTACATTATTGGCTTCAACAAGTTTTGCTATTCTTTGTAATAAAATGGTAATATTGAGTGTACAGATGACTATAATTATTGTTCTAGTAGTTACATATAAACACTTTCAACTCCACATAAGCATAAATCTTTGAGTTTTGTAAATGATCTGTTTTTGTTTGGTTCCTAGGTCATTTTCAGGTGAACAACCGGACAGGCGTCATCTCTACAGCCAAACCTCTGGATTATGAAAATATCACGAGCTACGTCCTCAGGGTCCAGGCAGACTCTATGGTGGTTGTCATGTCTAACCTGCGTGTGCCTTCTAAAAGTAAGAAATATCAGCCATGTGGTGGGTGAATGTGGAGAATGTGTTGTATTGTTTTGGAATTCATAGGTGAAATTATGTTTCATATTTCATATTTTTCGAGGTATATTTACTCATAATCCCTTTACTGTGACCAATTGTGGTTAAATACAGGTGTAGAAATTCTATTAGACTGTTTTTACCCTTTATTTTTGTGTGTGTGTGTGTGTGTGTGTGTGTGTGTGTATCACATTTGCTGCAGTTCTGTAAAGCTGTTTTGCATATGTTGCCTCACAAGAGACACACTGTGGAAAAATGTTACAGAAATATCAAACATGCTCTCTTGCTAGAGCCGCATAGACATGAATCGAGATCTTCAGATGTGCTTTTAAAATGCCAGCAACAGTATGGGTACTTCAACTGCTCAGTTTATTACACTGTTATTATACAGCTATTAAATAGCACATCTATTTTTCTGACTTGTATTGTTAGACTGTCAGTTTGGTTAAAAAAAACCCTCTGTGCCGCAGTGTGAATAGCTGTAATTTTATGCTTTATGCACTCTTGCTTCTCCACAACACTGATCCATTTAGAGTTTTGCTGCTGTATGTGATTGGTTGTTCAGTTATTACATGCCATTCAAGGTACCAACAGATTTGACTTCAATTTTTCAGTCATGGTGACTTTAATAACCTTAAACATGTGATTTGTCCCAGCCTCAATGCAGCCATTGTAGTCAACAGTACAATAATTTGTTAAAAATGTTGCTCACGACAGTGAAAAAAAATAGCCCATTTGTTTTAATTTCGACAGACCACCCCCAAAAAGAGGGTGGGTGACAAAACATTAATCATAACAAATTCCCAGTTAATAGCACTCCTGTGAGTTCCTGTTTTAAAGCCTCAGTGAGGCTCAAACCAACCACATTGAAGAATGTGTAAGTTAAAGACTGTGCTAAAAACGTGCTGTCACAGTTTATTGCTTTTGCATCCCAGTGCCTCCCCCAATCTCTCTCCAGGAAATTTTTTGTGTTTTGTGTGTCATCGCAGTCTAGACATAAATTGTACATACAGGAATAATGGTGCCAGCTGCTTTTAGATAGTCTGCTCTCAAAGACATTCACAGTGGTGTGCTCCATTGTACACTTGCAAACTGACAGTAGTGGGGGGAAGTGAGCTTGAGAGAGAAGTTGAAAGGTAGTTTCAGAATTTGTCAATCCTCCCCTCGCTCTGTAGGGTGATTCGTGGATCGTCTGTTTCGGAAAGTTGCATAAATTGTTGGATGCTGCTGCCATCACTGCAGGCTCATTTACTGCCGCATTTACTGACATGCAAGTTTTGTATAGTGATGGATGAAGTGCCAGCCACAAATGGGGTTCAATGAATAGTCAATGACCTTGTCTACCTGCCTCTCCTTTTCTCACATCGTGAGTAGCACATACTAATGACCGCAATTACAAGTAAACAGTACTCAGGCACTCCAAGATTATTTAAAAAATATAAAGCAGAGGGCTCTTTCTCCAACAAACAAATTAATGGAGCTTTCCTGGTATGGGCAGACATCCTGAGTGTACAGAAACCCTTTCTTTTCACAGTTACCTCACTGTCTTATTGTAATGCAAATGAGAGCTTCATTATGTGTATTTTTTAAAATGATTTTAATTCTGTTTAATTTACCATAGTGTGAGTGGAGGGATTTGTCAAATAGTTTAACCCTGTTACACTTGGTCAGTGCTCCCACATGCACACATTCATTAGGGCGTGAATGCATATTGTAAAAATCCAGAATGAGACCAGATTTAATGAAATGTTTTGATATTGCATAGGTGCATTCAAACCGAGTCTGCCTGAGGAGCAATGCTTCCTCTTAATGGGCCTGTTTTTTTTCATGCATCTTTATGAGAGTGTGTGAGAGTGGAGAGGGGGGAGAGAGACTGTATTTATGTTTTTATGTCGTGATACTCTGAGAAGGGAATATGGCCACCATCTACAACAAGAGAGAGAAACTCTGCAGACCTCTTTCCCATCCCCTCGAGTCCTCCCTCCGTGCCTTAACACTACAGCTTTGTGCCCGTAATTTGATGTGCTCTGTTTTGTTTGTCCAATTCCCCTGGTGCATCCTTAGCTCCAATGCCACGTGACTTTACATTTTTGTATCCTGCCAGAAGAAAAATGGTCTTTGATGCTGCATTTTTTAATATTTTTTTTTTCCCTAAACTGCAGTGTTGGGAGGATTTTGCACCGTATGTATTTATGCTGTACGTTGCATAGGTGTAACTGTGACAAATTAGGGGGATGGGTGTTTATTTACACACAGTATATGTGTGTTTTCTGTTCAAAGGGATAGGATGGATATCTCACAAGCCTCACAAAAAGGGCAGTTAACCTACAAATCTAGTATTAAAATACCACATTTTTGCCTGTCACAGCTTTTCGTGAAACTCCTGCTACTTGATTATTGGCTTTTCTCAAAATTATTATTCCCAATAATATGCAAAATGCTTTCCTGTTAAAGTTTTAGAGCCTTGGTATTGATGGTAGTCTCATCCATCAGGCTATGGGGGAAACAAACTTCTCAACCATAATGATGCAAGGTAGACTTCACTTAAAATAATGGCTTAGGAGGCAATATTTCATCATCACCTTATTATTAAACAGAGTCATATCCCACTCAAGAGAGTGAGCGTTATCAGTGATTGATTAGTAAACAAAATGCAAACCAGCTTTGTTTTCCTGATCTACTTATGAAGGCAGTGAGAGAGAAGTTATCAGCGTACTTCAGACTCTCCACGCAGAATATTTGCCGTAATCAAAACAAAATTAACCTCCTTTTTATTGACTCAAAGTTGTCCGCTTTACCAAAATAGCTTATCATACTGTTTCATTTAAAAGACTTGAGTAAAAGAGCATGTTTCTCTTTTCAGCATGCAATTACATTTCCACTTCAAAAAGTTATTGCAGTGCAGGGAAAGTGACTATTAAATGAAGGAGGGTTTTCCAAAACTCAACAAGAAAGTAGTGTTTAGTAAAGCATTTTCACATATAAATTATTTTAGTGAGGTTTCAAAAGCTAGGTGATTCCTCAATTTAAAAAAAAATTGACTGTCAAAGTGACTTTCTTCATCCAGACACAAGTATTATTTTATTTCAAATTGGTGATGGCTGAGCAACGGCATCTTATTTGAAAAAGTTTGATTGACGTGCTGTGATTTTCCTTAGAGATAAACAACTTTGAAAATATTCTGAGTAATGATTTCAAGCTGTCTTTTGAAGTCGTGGACGATCTGATGACCGTAAAAAAATTATTCTGACGTGACAATTTTGAGGCAAAAATTATGCAATATTTGATCATCGTCAGTGCAGATGACAGAAGATGATGTGTTTATTCAACAGATAGTGGCTGTTTCCTGTGTGACCTATTTCTGAATCTGTGAGGGTGCAGCAAACCTGGCTTCAGACTGTAGGTACATTTAATCAGACAGTCTGAAATGAAATGCCAGGTCTATTAGTTTTGGGGTTTTTGATCCTGTACTGTCTTGGATACATGCTAGCTCTGTGTTTGTGGGTAAGTGAGTGTACTTCACTGCTTTAATGCATTCGTGTGCAATTTCCATTTTGCAGCTAACACAGCCAAAGTGTTCATTGAGGTGCAGGATGAGAATGACCACCATCCCGTCTTCTCCAGGAAGCTCTACATAGGCGGCGTGACAGAAGACACCAAGATTTTCAGCTCCGTGCTCAAGATAGTGGTAAGAAAACATCGGCTTAGTCCTGTGTTTTTGCTGGTCTTTGCATCATAGAAACTGAAGGCTGGATTGGAAGTACATGATTCTGCTCCCACTTCCTCAACACCTACCCTGCAGCCACGGTGGGAGAATTCATCCGCTCTGCTCTTTGCTGCATGGTTTGATCTCCTCCCCTATCACTTGCCACATCTTTTCATCGGTTTTGCTCTCCTCACTTTCTGCCTTGTCCACAAGCGGGTGGGATCAGAGGGAGCTAAGCGGTGTAATCCCAGTATGTTCACAAAAGCACTGGCTGGACACTGTCTGATTATCAGCCTGCTCTGCTGGGAGGTTTCACTGTGTCTTACAGTGTTATACACTCCATGTGCATTTTATGTGGGCTTGAGATGAGTGGGTTTCAGTATATAGTTTGTGTCATGTAAAAAAAAAAAAAAAAAAGTATGTAATGTCTAGCCTGCAATGATAAAATGCAATATTAATATTATTACATCTTGTACATTATTGCTTTGAAGAAGCTATTTTATTGTAATACATAAACCAGGCGTTATTGGATCTCCTATTACCTACTGTTTTAATGAAAATATGTCATAATGTGATTTTTGAAATATGTTTGTGTGTACTTACATAATTCATGTTGCACACATTCAGCTTACTTTTGGGGACAAATAAAGTTAGAAACGTGCAGAACTGTAAAAAAAAAAGAAAAACATTATAGTGAGTAAAAGCCAAAGGGCCACAGTGTCCTATTTCTTGAATGCAACATTTCAGTATCAATAAGGTAACTTCCTTTGACACACAAACCTTTTTTGTAGTGTCCAAAGAAAATCTTAGTGATCTAAAAGAAAGTTTTCATAACCTACATAATACATTTTTAGGGTAAAGACAAAGTAAATATGTACAAACTGAAACCTGAGACAGGGATGAAATCACAAGAGGTTCAGAAAAGACCGTCATCAGGTTTAGTATCAGGAGTGATGGAAAAATGATGATTGAATATGTTAAACCTGTTGTATGTAGAGTCAGATGTAACACTGACAAAGCATCATAGTGAACATAGTGGAGTAGATTCTGAAACTAATGAGCTTTTGACATTTGACTCTTCAAATAGAGTCTCATAATTTAGTCACAAATATCTACAATCAGTAACTGGCCGACGTTGCCAGTGTCAGGCAGGACTGCTCTATTTGCTGCTAAAGTCTAATTTTAAGTTTGTGGAAAAGTTAAGAAAAAAAGATTTAATTACCAGGGTAGAAGTGTGATTTTCAGTAGACGAAGAACATGATTACATGCTGTTTAGTGTGACACTTATTTACTTACCTGTGTTTTAATCAGTAAGTAATAGGATTCAGTTAGTCAAGTGACTGTGAAATGAATGTTACTTTTCTTAGCTCCTTCACTGACTACCTGGTGTCTTGTTTTAAACACAGAGAAAAGCTTTTTTTAACAACAAGGAGATGCCTTAAGCTCTAAAAGCTCCTTTGTAAGTTTATTCTTTTGTGTTCTGGAAGATTTTTTTATATCAGTTAAACCATCGCGATCCATGTATTTCTCCCTTGCTGTGTACTGGCAGCTTGCAAACAAACCTCACTCAGCGACAGTTTTTCCTCCAGTGTCCATAAAACCTTTATATTTCCGCCCTACATAAATGATACTGGTACGTATATTTGTTAAAAAAAAAATAAAAAAAATCATCCATTGTGGATATCTCACTCTGTTGATTTATGCGCTCCTTTCATTGAGACCTTGCACCCACCCACCCGGCCCCCTTAGTGCGCCAATAGCTGGAGAAAAAAAGAGATTGCTCCTATTTATCAGTGTCACTCGCCACAGACAAGCACTCTGAAAATTGATGCCTGCATGTGAGTCCAGTGTCCAATCAGAACTCATCCCTCAGAGGTCGATGGGCAAATTTTGGGGTTGTTGCTACAAGATAAAGTGAGTTGACAAGCTTCATCCAGTCTCCGATTTTCGTAAATTATAGTGTGTTTTTGAAGAGTAAATGTTTTTTATTTCTTATTTTCTTGCTTTGATTTATTAAGTGGTACAAACACTGGTTCGAAATCTTCCAAGAATCCTGAAGACATTACTATAATTCCATAGATTGTACAAATATGATTGATTTTTTTAATGAAAAACAGTGTACCAAATGTCAAATGCTTAGATCTAATCACTTGTAATGATCCCGGAGAATTAAAACCTAACGCTGTAGGAGTTTGCCTCTTCTTCATGGAGCAATACAAGGAGCTTCAGCTCATGGTTTTAGCTGCCTGGCCACAACTTCAGTGTTTTCATTCCCTTTCACCCCTCTCATAGGATCCTTTTTGACCACAGCAGGAGGCTGTTTTCAGTGCAATAACCTCACGGGTCAGCCTCAAACAGCAACAAGCTGGTGAACACCGTGTAGCACTTAGCAGCTAAAGACTTGGGAATTTTTCGAGACTCAAAACAGAGGTTAAAAAACAAGTGAATAATGGGCTTACATTTGCCAATTGATTGTCTGAAACTGCAAATGAATAACAATGTTGACTTTTACCGTATTTTTCGGACCATAAGGCGCACTGGATTATAAGGCGCAGTATCAATGAACGAGAATGAACGGGTCTATTTTCATACATGAGGTACACCGGATTATGAGGCGCATTAAGTGACTGTCTCTTAACAGGTGCCAATTTGGGGTCCTGATACACATCGTAATATTGTGTGTCAGCTCGGCTCCTGACTACGGTAGCCGTAATGCTCCGACAATCCATCAAGCGGTGTGACTTTGTAGTTTACCAAAGTCGTACTAAAACATTTTGACAGATTTTTGAGCGCTGTGCACCACCATAAAATCCGTTCGTTGTCAGTAAACACAACCAGAATTAATACATAAGGCGCACTGGATTATAAGGCGCACTGTTGATTTTTCAGATAATTAAAGAATTTTAAATGAGCCTTATAGTCCGAAAAATACGGCAACAGTGCTTTCTCAACTTGATTCCACTTTCACAAATAAATAAAAAAGTTGTTGTAGGAGACCTTGGCATCACTGTACTGTGTACTATGAGTAACAATAGGTGCAGCTGCAGCAGTGTGAGGAAAATCACTGGAGGTAGTGATGCAATAACTTATGAGCCTCCACCTGCAGCCTCTTTTTTTTATGTTTTTGTCATCTGCTGTTACAGAACACCCACATAGGAATACAATTATAAGCACTCTCTCTGTGTGGTTTCATGGTCGCCCATCAAAGTTACACTATAGGAACAAATCATGGATGCATGACTAGAAATGCTGTTCACAGGAAAAAATAAAAAAAACAACAGTGTTGACCTCCAGTTATACAACCAGACAACCCTTTTGTCCTATTGTCGTGAGAAAATTGAATTGTTTTGATTTGTCACATGGCTGCAGAATAATTGTGTGATAAATAACAGCAGGACTGACCCACCATAGGAGACGTTTTTGGGCGTAAATCAACAATGAGTCATGCAATGAGGAATATTGCTCTTCTGGGCCAGTTCACTGATGTTACAGCAGAAGTCAAAAGCAAAATGTCTCCTGTGATATTACTGATTGTGAAGTGGACAAAAGTGCAGTATGTGTGGAAGCACATAGCCACCATCACGGTGACGAGCTAAAGAAATGATTTGTTTTCAATAAGTAGCTGTTGTCTAAAAGCATTGTTGATGTTTTCCGATCTAATTTGGTATTGTGTGTTACAGGCCACTGATAAGGACACTGGGAATTTCAGTGCCATGGCGTACCGCCTGATTATCCCTCCCACAGCAGAGGGCCAGGACAGCTTTGTTATTGAGACGTACACGGGGATCATCAAGTCAGCAATGATGTTTCGAAATATGCGCAGGTCCTACTTCAAGTTTGAAGTTATTGCCACAGACGACTACGGAAAAGGTCTCAGCAGCAGCGCCGAAGTGGTGGTGAGTGCACAGTATCTTGTTTTTTTGTTTTTTTCCAGCGTGTATGTGCATTTGTAGAAATCAATAAATACATACAGGATGGTAATTTACTGCCAGTCCTTGACTTACATGTCACTGGCACATCAGAGGATTATTGATTGCTTGTTCTGTATGGTTTCCTGGTGTCTCTGCTCAGAGTCACACTGTGGTTTACAATGTCTCCTGCATTTCAACAGTTTTAGAGTCACTATAGTTGTCTCTGCAGAGAGCCACACAGCTTGGTGTGTACTCTTTTCTGTTGCTCTAAAGGAGCTTTGTCAATACTGATTAAATGACAAAAATGACATCAGTTTAGTAATTTTGGATGTGGCTATTGGGATTTTTAAAGGAGTTAGACAAAATATTGGCACCTCTTTCTTGTCTGTACAATAAATATTAAGCTCTAATCAGCAGCCACTTTGCTTAGCTTAGCAGCAGGAAGTGGGAAAAATCTGGCCTGTCCCTCTGTTAAGACTCATGTGTCTAATCTGATTAAAAATAAGTGTAAAAACTACATTTTGCTATATTTTAAGTGAGTTGGGGATCGACTTCTTCTCCACAGAGTCAAGTTAAATTATAGTCTTACATTTACCAGTCAGATGCATCTTCCTCAAAATGTCAACAGTATAAGCTATAGAAAGTCTGTATTTTGAAATGTGCTGTTGGGATAGTTAGCAGGTAGGGAGGATGTAACAGAAACACCTTCCAGTAGCATTAAGGGAAGTGGAAGCTACTAAAAAGTAAAAATCAGAAATCTAGCATGTGCTGCACAGATTTTTATCTCTCGAGATTTATGATCTTATTCTTTGTAGATCAATTCTAAATATCTTGAATAACCCTTGAACACGCTGTTTGTTTTATACTGTGGTCCAAATTATTATGTGCCTGACGTTTCAGTTGGATTTTTGGTTTTGTTTTTAGTGTTGATACATTTTCTTTTGCGTGATGATTTTATTAAAAAGGCAAAACGACTTAAAGAGGCTGTAGCACGTTATTCATACACTTTGCAGGAATCAACATCTTTCTAAAGAAAAAAGCCATTATGCAATGTTTCACAAGAGGCATGAAAACCATTGACTTTCATGATTTAGAGCAGAAACAAAACCAGTCAGATAAATACTATTATATAATATATATAGAAACACTGACTTCAAACAACAGCCCCTGGATGTAGGATCCTCCAGTGAGCAGCCACTACTAACGGAGGCACACAAAAGGAAAAAAAAAGATGATGTGGTCGACATCATCCCCTCATAACAAGCCTAGTGAGAACATGAGAGCATCCATTAAAGAAAGATCTATGTGCTGCACTATAGCTAGAAACAGCAGCTCAGCGAGTCAACACTGCCTTTAAGGCTGAATTAAAAACACATCTGTTCTGCTCTGCTTTTGAATTATAATTCTTTAAATTTACATATTTAGTAATATATTACATTGCAATCTTTTAAACTTGCTACTGTATCTGTTTTTCATTATTTTTGTATTTGTTTTTATATTATTATTATTATTAATGAGTTGGTAAAATTATATGAAGATAGACATAAATATTAAGATATAGCTTCATCTTTGAATATTTTTTCAAATGTCTTCTATTGTTTGAAGAATGCTTAAAAGATGAATTAGTATTTGTTGTATGAGTAGAAGTGAATTTTGAAGTATTGCATATTTTTCAACTGCATTCTGCATAAGTGGCATAATGTATTCTGTGTACTTTACTAGATGTTAGTTTGGTTTAGTTTGGAGTTGGTATTTTGTTTTATATATGGCAATGGAGGAGGTACTGCAACTGAAAATAACAAAACAAAATACCAACTCCAAACTAATTTGGAGCATAGTAGTAATGTTTAGTGAAGTCCAATTGTCGGCATGAATGGTTGTTTTCACATGAATTCTGTCAATATATCTAAAGATGCCGCCATAAAAAACAACAACAAACAATATTTATGTGAGAGCAAATTTGGTTGAAACCTCTTTTCTGTTTTCTTCACACTCATTATGAGCCTAGATGATGATCTTTGTTTTTTTTATTTTGTTGTGTTTACTCAGTGCTAAATGTTTTACTTCCAGTCTATTGAATTATTTACAATAGGTACAACACACTCAACATGTTGCCTCTGCCACTAGCTGACGATCCAATTAAAGTCCTCTTTCAGCCATGAGTGTTAACTCTGTAAACATTATGTGTCTGCCTGCCTGTATGTGCGTCTAAGCTCGCCTGTGTCCCTGTCTGTGTGCATTTCTTTTTCCCAATAATTTCCCCCACTGCGTTCGGGCTCGGCTTTGCCCCCAATTCGGTGCTTATCTTTCCTGACTGTGGGCAGGCTTATGTTTCGTTTCAGTGAAATATGTCTGGCTAACAAGCCTCTAACGAGACAGAAGGAGGGTCTGAGACATTGCCTGAATATGAGAGAGCAGCGAGTGCTTAACCATGGCGCTCGTTAATTTTCAAGGGGAAACCTAATTTCACAGGAGCCACATGGGAGATTTGGCTTCAGAGTACAGAAGCTGTTGCCTTTGCACTTAACTGTGGATCCAGAATTAGGTCCTGTTAAGTTTGCCGCATGCCACTAATACAAGCAGGCAATTGCAGCTTCTGATTTGTTGCACCGAAGAGAAGCATTTGAATGCGTCGACCAAACTCACAGTCGGACACTTGAACAGCTTAATCACAGTTTATCTCTGTTTTCTGCTGTGCGTCCTTTTGTTTCCCTCTATCCTACTCACAGGTTTCTGTGGTCAACGCTTTGGATATGCAGGTTGTTGTGTCCACTGTCCCACCCACTTTGGTGGAAGAGAAGAAGGAGGAGCTCATCAGGTAATGCACATGAAAGCCAGTTGACCTTTTTAAATCAGAAAAAGCAGCATCAGTGTTTGCCTAATGCTCGGAGGTATTGTTTGTGTAATTTGTGCATTAAAAATGGAAGATGGATTATTAAATATTTCCTTTATCGGCTGCTCTCTGCCCCATCTCTCCACAGTTCCTTCTCTGCTAACATTTTTTTTTTGCTTATTAATTTCCTTGGTGGATTTTCAAGAAAAATAATTGCACCATTTGTGCATTGCGCTGCTCGCTGTGACTTAAGGTGAACTTGGTTCAAGGTTGCACCATAATTTGCATGTAATTTCTTTTCTTCGAGGACCAGAGTGACGTGTATGATTCAGTGGTGCCAAAGAACTGCTTAAAAAAAAACTAACGAGATTGATATGATATAAATTCTTGTGTAAGCTTTGATCAATCTGTTAGGATCGTGAATGAGACAGTCGAGTCTGTCCTCTGGAGTTTGTTCACCTAGTTTAAATTAATTTATAATAGAGATTCATGAAGCATTTTTTGCAGCTCCTGGGGCAAAGTGTTTAGTCTAATTAGTCAATTTGAAAGGCAAATGGGTGTTAATAGTTGTTTTTCAAGAGCTGACTGTGTCTCTCCCACACAACTGACACTGCTCTTTAAGGCTACAAACACACACACACCAGCTATGTTAGACATGTGAGTGGTCTGTGATTTTGCTGGTGGTGATTCAAGACCATTTTACCTGAGTGCTCCAACTGTTTATCCACCTTGGCAAAGTCAGACAGCAAAGCATTCTTTTATTGGCTGTAATTTGAGGTGTGGATTTTTCCTCGCCTGAAAAGGATTATCTGAGCCTTAGTTTGCCAAGAGCCGGGTGTTGAGAGGCACACTGCTGCCCAATGGGACAATCACAGGCAGAGTGGTGTACTCATGATTGGTGGCTGTCATATTGCTTTGGGCATTGAGGTGCCAGGACTATTGTGAACTTGGGTTTTGGCTTCTGTAAGTGTAAACGTTAACTACTTTTTTTTTTTTTTTTTTTAAGTTTATGCCTTTATTACTCTGTGATTTTGTCTTCATCTCAGTATTCTGGAGCGCCACGTCCAGGACCAGATTCCAGGTGCCAAGGTGATTGTAGAGGCTATTGGGCCACGTCGTCATGGCGATGGCTATGAGCTGGAGGACTACTCTAAGACGGACCTGATGGTGTACGCCATTGACCCACTCACAAACAGGGCCATTTCGCGCCAGGAGCTCTTCAAGTGAGTGGGTTGAATTTTATTACAAGAAGTCCAGTCCACCATTTGGTTTAAATTGATGTCCTAATGTCCCCGCTGTGCTACGTGTTTTCCCCGCAGTCTCTCTTTACCCTCTCTTCAAACAGTGAGTCAGCAAATATCTTTTTCTCAGGCTCCCCTCGGCTTCCTCTTCTGCAGTGTCTCAACTCCGCTGCCTTTACTTTCTTTATAAGACTTTGATTATCCTGCAGGTGCACCATATCTGTCACACGTCACAGAAGAGGAAGATGTAAGGGAGAAAACAGAGGGAGGAAGGTTAGCGAGGGACAAATTGAGAGTAGGGCACTGAGTATTTCAATCTGTCCATCAACCCATCATGTCAGTACCTCAAAGGCGACTCTGAGAGCTGGAAGACATGCCAACATTACATTTTATTCTCTTTATAATGGCACATAGAGCAAGAAGGTGCCTAGGGTCTCTCATAGGACAAAAAAAACCCAAAGAGAGTCAAAGCACTCCAGAAGACGTAAGTCATCCCATGAGAAGAAAAAAGACCTTGGCACCTCAGGACAGTCTTGCGTTCACCGTGTTTCTTATGCTTTCTGTCAAACCGATCAGACATTAACCATAAAAAAGCGACTTCGCCCGAGCATGAGCGTTTCCAATCAATAAGAAACACCCCTTTCTGATTTGTCCCCTTCACTTCCTGTCAATTTATGCTCCTGCTTAGCTTACATATAGCGACCTGACACCATCCTCTGTCTTTATTTTACTGCCAGTTCCCTGAAGACCCCCACCACCACCTCCACCACCACCACCTCCACCTCCACCATGCTCCTCTTTGGAGTGAGACTGTGACAATTTTCAGTTCATTTAGAAATCCTCTACTGAAAAGACATTTAAAGGGGCTGTGTGCATGTACTGGATTAATCTATGAACATTACCACAGTGTACTTGACCATCAGAGGGACACTGTGTCCTTTTGAGGTAGTGGGATTGAGGACGCTGCTGTAAGGACAGTAGCACATGTGTCATTAAAAACAGCTTCTTTAATACTAAACAAGCAGTCATCGTGGCAGTTTTTGAGAGACCCAAAGTAATTAAGGTTTGCTGCATCCCTGTTTCAATAAGAATCTCTTCCCTTAGATACAGATGCTGTCAGAAAAATCATTTAGATTAGAGGGGAAGGGCTTTTTATGCATGCAGTACGTGTCTGACAATGTTGTGGGGTGATTGTATGTTATATAGCTGTGACTTTGCTGTCAGATCACAGAGGGGGAAAGAGAAAGAAGACATTGTCAGAGGATCCCTGCGTTATGGAGTGTCCTAGTTTCACCTTGAAAGCAGCACTTACTACCATTTGAACTCTCGAGAGGATAGATTGCTAGAAAGTCCAGTTAATAACCTTCATCTCCACTTATTTGTTCACCTATTGAAAAGCAAAAATGACAGTAATTGGACATGGCAGTCTACTTACCCGTTGGTGGTGCAGAATGTTTAAAAGCTACTCTGTGGCAACTAGTTATTTTAACTGAATAACACCAGAACAACAGTAGGTGGATTGATTTTATAAATATAGATTTTGCTACAGTATTGATGCAAATCCCGCCATGAGTCTCTTCATGAAACAGTATTAACACCATTTGGAAAAAGGTCAAAGATTTTAATTTATTTTATTCATTTGCAGTTGTTACAATCAGGCCAGTATAATTCATATCCCCTGTTGCTTTTAAATCATTCATAGTGTAATTATCTAAATAGCCACATTCCACTGACTTTGAAATAATTGTTTATCAGAAAATGAGACATTCAAACCTTTGATAATTAAATTTTTAGCTGCTCGAGGGCAGAAAAAGACAAATTGATTATCCTCAGTGTGAGCAAACAGTGGCTGATTTACACTTCAGCTGTGACAGATCAACATATTTACTTGGAATACATGTTTCTGAACATGTGGTGATATTTCTGTCTTTGTTCTCTACCAACTCCTCTTTAGCTGTGAAAAAATAATCCACTTTGTTCTCATGTATCTCATGCTGAGCAGGTCGTGTACAGTGGGTTTTTGGATGCTGATGGTGCTAGCTAATAAGAGCAGTGGGAATGAAAAAGGGGGAAAAAAAAGTGGTGGACCAGTCACAAACACACTGAAACTCCTCCTAAAAGCACATTAAAGGAGTCCACTTTCCCTTTGTTGCTTTGGTTTCATATAGTCATTCGACACAATTGGTATTATACATATATAAATTATAGTTTGTTTAAGATAAATATACTAATAACAGGGTTTCTGCAGGGTTTTAAAAAGTCTTAAAAATGTCTCAAATCCAATAATTTCAATTTAAGGCCCTAAAATATCTAAAATTCACCTAAAATCTCATAAAATGTCTTAAATACGATTCTGAAAGGTCTTAAAAAATGCATTAACCTTACTTTTAATACAAACAAATGCATGAACTTCAGTGTCCTTTTAATGGTTTTGATTTTTGAGGGCGCTATAACATAACTACAAAACAGAACTAAAGCAACCCTTTTACCACAACATTTAGCTGGTGACAGAAAGTGATGTGTCAAATTGTCGCAATTCGATTCTAGCTGATTCTGAAAGCTGTGAAGCGGAATTTCCGTAAAATACCGTAATGTTGGTAATATATACAAAACGTGGTACTTGTCGTCTTTCAGAATCAGCTGGAATCATGTCACTGGGGTTAATGGGTGAGGAATTACGGTAAATTGATTTATGATATTCACTCTGTATATCCACTGATATGCTCGGTTTTAAAGGGTTTTAAGAAAAGCACACAGCAATGCCGAATTACTTGTATAAGATGGGTAAGTGCAAGTTCAAGAGTTTGTGGCTCCAGAACGAACAATTTAATAAATGGTTGAAGCTGGTGGATGGAAACATGAAGCACACTGCACCTTCTTCAAGAAAACTTTGAAACTTGGAACATTGGGCATTACAGCGTTGGGATCCCATGGGTTAGTTAGTTGCAGGTAATTCTTTAGCTCAGATTTTCCTTCATGTGTTTTGTACTTTTTTGGCAGTATGGATGTGAAATGGGTCTTAAATTGTATTCACTGTGGTCTTAAAAAAGTCTTAAAGTCTTAAATTTGACTTGTTGAAACCTGCAGAAACCTTGAATAAAGAACTTACCAACTTTCTGCAGCAGGAAATTCATTATTTTTTTTCCTTTCTCTCATTATGTGATGCAAATCACAGATTTCTGGATGGGAACGTGCTGGAGATCAATAAGGAGTTCCAACCACACCTGGGTGAGGGCGGCCGTATCCTCGAGATCCGCTCGCCAGATATTGTGGCCAGTGTGAAGAAGGCGGCCCAGGCTGTGGGCTACACGGAGGGAGCCCTGCTGGCCTTGGCCATCATCATCATCCTCTGCTGCATCCCTGCCATCCTCATCGTCATGGTCACCTACAAACAGTCAGTACTCTCGCTTTAGTAACACTCACTTCCTATAATCGATTAATCATCTTTAAATGGTTGTCAGGAAATTAAGAGGGAAATACATTTTAATTAAGCGGTTCATTGTCTTGGGAGAAACTGTGTCACGGTTTTAGCTAAAGGGTTTGCTCCGCACAGACAAATCAGATATTTATTGTCGGAATGAAGACAATTGTTTACATCCTGTACCCTGTGGCTTGTTAGAGCAGAGCTAGCAAAACCACAAACAGCGCTGTTGAAAAGTGTATTTGCTAAGTATTTAAGATAAAGCGAGAGCACTTCTTGCTTGGTTGCTGCCTTATTGTGTGTGTGTGCGTTGCTTTCTCTCTTCCTCTGTATCTCTTCCTCTCTTTCTCATCAGACATGCTGACTGCGCACTCTGCTGGGCTAATCTCCCTGCTCATGCTCTGTGAAAGCAGATTAATTAACACTCATTTGTGACAAACATCTACAGCCAATTGTGACCGTCACAGTGCGTCTTCACACTACTTAATCATCTCTGCCCGACACACACACAATAAACAGTGCTCTCTCTTGTTTTTCTGACTTTATCTGACACGCTGTGGTTAACCAAAATATAATGTTTCATGTTCAAAGCGTCATTCAGATTGGCATCGTTCAAATCGGTGAGGTAATTGAACTCTTATTTGGCAGGAGCAAGGTTCTTATCTCCTTTAATCATTGATACGCTGCACGTGTGCACAAGCAGACGCATTTGAAATGTTTATTCACAGCAGATGGGTGGAGTGCTTGTCCTTACCCAAATGCACAAACCAAGCACAGAGCAGAAAACTGTTGATGGTGACATTAGACCTAACACACAAACTGTCACAGCAGATGGTGCATTGGTGATGGTGACATTATGTTTGTGAAGTTAAATGACTCAGGAAATTATTATTTTTTTTAAATTTCTGATTGTCAACATAATTCACTGTTGCCTAAGTGTCCGTGAATGAATCTAAAAATTGCTAATTATGAGAAATAATTGAATTCTGAGTAAGGAATAGTGTTATGAGGCGGACAAGATTTGCATGTAGCCTTGCAGTTACTGAGGGCTTTTTACTATGGACACAAACTGAAGAGAACATAATGTTTTACAGTTGGAGGAGGAAGTATAGTTTGATGCAGAGGTGTATTGTTATCTGTAAGGATTACATAACTAATATTAACTGAATATTTCACCTATTGTGTCTGGGTTTTAAAAAGAACTGCATGAAAACTGCATAAGGTTGCAGCGATGCCAAATTATGTAATTCTGAATCTTTTTTGTCCCCACTCTTTCTCTCTTTGTTTTATCTCCTTTTCTTTGGATCAAAACCGATCATCAGGTTCAAGGAGTACGTAATTTTTGCTTTATTACTTGATATGTGTGTGTGCATTGTTCATCTTTATTATTCTTTTTAATGTGGTTTTTATTTTCTCCACAGATGTGTTGAACGTTGTAAATGTTGCATGCTAGCTAATGTCACCCTTTTGAAATGTCTCCAGTATAATGACTTGAAGCAACACTGATTCATCTCATAGGTTATGGAATGAATGTGTAATTTGGCAGAAGAGTTTCTCTTCATGCGAATAATCTAATGAAATTCAAAAGGAAAATCAACCCAAAGTCAACAAGACTCGTAGTTACACTTGTCAGTTTGATGGAAACAGTTGATCTGTCTCATCAATTACCAAGTGTCCTATGCATAACATCCATGTGCATTAATTTTACTCTTGCTAGTTCAGAAGAAATAACCCTGAATGTAACTCTCAAAGCAACTAGCAAAAAAAAATTAAGAAATTTAACATTGTCATACTTTTACTGCAACCTTGTATTCAAGGGTTGCTAATCCCAGTAAAGATCAACACTTGCACCCATAAAAAAATAAACTCCTCTGAAGAGACTTCTGAACAAGCAAAAATGGCTTATGAAACACATGGTTAATTCATGGTAGAGACTTCATGCATTAGTGATGTGTCTGGTTTCTGCTCAGTTTTAACCACACTCTTCTAGACAGGACAGTTTTATTAGCAACCACATGAAATGTGAAAGAAACAAATTACAATTTTGAGTCAATTTTTTTTTCTTTGCATGTTTGTGTCTGAGTTTTTCCCTTCATAAAACTAAAAACCACATATAACGGTTACCGTAAATGTTAACACTTTGCACAGGCGACAGGCAGAGTGTGCCAAAACCGCCAGGATTCAGATGGCTTTACCACCTGGAGGGAAAGCAGCTCCAGCGGGCGCTCCCAGTGCTAACCTCTACGAAGAGCTGGGCGATAGCAGCATGTGAGTCAACCTTTTCCTTTTAGTATCTCTCCACCCCACACATCTTACCAATTCCCATGATCAGCAGGTACTGTATCTGGCACTGCAGGTTTCCTAAAATAAATGAACACTAGTGTGAACACTAGTGGCATTTTCCTGCTCTTTACACCAGTTATAAATTTAGAAATATATTAATTCTATTTTGTAAAATGACTCCTGGCAGCTCTGGATGTTGACCTCAGAAATCTCCCTGCTGCTTCAGACATATTAGTAGCTGCATCAGTGGATCTCTCTGCTCTTTGTCTTCCTAACTATGATCCAGTTTGGATGCGTGCAAACCACACTGTATGCTGCAGCACAGCTGGTAGACTCGAGCTTATGTATGTGTTTCTAATATGGCTGCGTATGCATTTTTGCAAGACCCTCTGTCAAGGTAAGAGTGTGTTTAGATTCATGAAATACCAAATTGTTTACTGGAAATAGAGACAACTGCACAATAAGGTCTGTGCGTAGTAGTTGTTATAAATAACATGAAACCTCCCTCTGGTTGGTACCTATCTTACATGAAAGGCTTCCTGGGTTTGCCTGTACATTCAGTGTTTTGCCAACAGCACAATCAAATTTCCCCTTTCATATTCAATACTGCCCTGAATGTGTAATGAAGTGTTATTGCTTAAGGGATTAAATCAGGTTGAATTGAAACTGCTGCCCTGCTGGGTTTAGCAGTTTTGATTTACAGCACGTTAAAGCAATGCTGCAACTAATGTCACAATGGCCGTTTGAAAAAGAAAATTTAATGATAAGCTGTAAAGAGCTGTTGCTGTGTTTACAACAGATGTTGACCAACAGTCAACAACAAGCAGAAGCTTTTTGGTTTTGTTGAGAACAAGAAAAGCTCTCAGGGGTAATTTATCGTAGTGGAGTATTGTGTAATTGGGAGTTATTTTCCAGCCTGCACCAGGAACACGAGGAGTTGATCCTATAAACAATCACATTAAAACACTGGACAGCACAATGTGTAAAACACAAAGTTTTGTTTTCAGAAAACTTGTGCATGATTTGTGTTTATGGCAACAGTGCTGCTTACTGTGAAGTGCACACAGCAAATAAACCAGTACTTACATTCAGATTGCAGACACTTGCTGTACCCTTGTGCCTACACTTCATCCATGGTTTCATTAACACATCTGATATTTCACCTTTAGTCTTTTTACCATCTGTTTGTGTTTCTGTCTTCTCCATCATTTCTACTCCCTTGTCTCTCTGGATTCAGACTGCAGTAAGTAATCCCAAAACATGACACATGGGGCCTAAAATATAAACAATGTTGTGTGCAAATACAGCATAATAATAATACTAAGAGCAACTCCCCTGTTTTCCCTTCTGCTTGTAGCTTTTGCTGAATCCCTGCATATATTTTATATAGATATCATTTCGGTGTGCACTTAACCTTTATTAACATTTTTCTTTCATCATCTAAAGCTTGATGTGTAAATACACTTTGAATGCCAAAGCCAATTTTGTTAATTGACCCTGGTGAAGGGGTCGCAGTGTGAAGGGGTAGGAAAGTTTCATAGTTTTTCGAACTTTGTCAAACTCTTTACTTTCATGTAGTCAGGAAAAGGGAAACTCCCTTTGGTTAGAGGTAGTGCACTTCAGAAGACATCACTACAGCTGTCTCCTCTCTCCCTTCCCATTAGACTGTCGTCTCCTTCTGTGTTCTTTTGCCCTTTCATACCTCCTCACATCTCTTAGTGTTGTGACTGATTGTACTAATGCATCCAACATGGGTTGATGTTTTTTTTTTATTTGTATGGCATACTGGGACAATGCCTAGAATATCTCTGAGCATAATAATAATAATAATTCATTGTATTTAAAATGTAGTTTTTAACAGTAGTTTAGAAAGTGTAAAAATGTTTTTTCCCTTTAAATAAATATACAGGTTTCAGAGTTGAAAACTGAAACATGTTAAATAAATTAAAATGGGAGTTAATTGTTAAATTATCCTGAAAAATCCCAGTCACAATACTAACAGTCATCATCATTTAACATAGCACCTTTGTTTTTGCCTCATGCTTTTTCTGTGCTTGACTCACCCCTGAGCCATCAGTTTTCACATGTTTCAAGTCTTTTTTTTTCTTCTTCACCTCCACCTTTTTACCGGGGCAGGGCTAAAAAGTCTGTCATTGAGGAGGCTGACCACCAGAGGATTCTTAGCACCTTTGCCTGTCGCGCCATTGCAGCCCGCAGCAACGGAGCATTGCATGTCAACTTGCCCAAATCGGAGAGCAACGTGACTTTCCTCTCTGACTGCAAACCACTCACCACCCACAACCCTGTCTATGATGATAACAGTCCCCCCGGCAGTCCTGATGCCTTTGCACGGGGGGAGAGTCCGTACGAAAAGCGGTTCTGCTTTTCTCCCTCCCACTCAGCCGGGTCAGCTTGCGTCTGGTCAATGCCCGCTCGCATTCACGGTGGGCTGCACGGCTACGAGGTGCCAAGGAGACAAGCTCTTATGGACCCAGCTGACTGGGAGCTGCAGATACTCCAGGCAGCCATGAGAGGCGGACAGAGGCCGGAGAGTTCGGACTCGTTTCACCTGTGTGGCAGCACAGAGACCAAGCTGTCAGTCCGTGAGCAGGCCAGGCAGTTTGAGCAGCAGGCCCTCCAGGAACAAACCCTCAAGCAAAGCAGGGACTCCCTGGGCTCCCTCTCCTCCATTCTTCTCAGGGATGCAGACAGTGATGACATGCTGGAGCTGACCTCAGAAACCCTGCTTTCCATCATGGATTATCCCTACAGCCCGTCTGTAGGCCGAGATGTGCCGCCAAGCATTATTATTACTCAGGGTGATGAATCGTGGTCCCTGCCGAGCCAGAGACCAACTCCACCTGTTCTCAAGAAGTTCAGCTCCAGCATCTCCAGCTACATGACAGTGCAGCCTTGTCAGATCACTGTAGAGATTATACCAGACCCACCAGAAAATCCACCACCACCACCTCCTCCGCAGCAGCCACGTCCGCCTTCCCCACCCACTTCTCCTCCCCCTAGTCCTCCTCCTTCTCCGCCCGTACCCTCCTCCTCCCATAACCCTCAATATACTCCTCCCTCCTCTCCTCCTCCTGCTCCTGTCAATAAACAGGTTGCTCCCCCACCTCCACCACCGCTTCCTCCCCCTCCCTCACCCGCCAGCGATCAGTCGCGCCCAATCGTCCAGTTTGTTCCAACCTCTTTGCCACCCGTGTCCTCGCTTCGCCCCGTTTCTGAACGAAAACACCCCCCTCCTCTTACCCCGTCACAAACTGACGCCGGCAAGAAAAAGGAGCTTAAAGGGATCCTGAAAAACATCCAGAATCTAGCCGACATAGAAAGGTCTGTTGCCAATCTGTACAGCCAAGTAGACAAAAATTGCAAGGTGCCCAAGTTTAACAAACCACAAGTGACTGAGGAATCAGAGGGTGCTAACAAACTGCAAAGCTCTGATCTCGGGAATGAGCAGAGCACGCCAAAAACAACTAACTCCAGCTCTGCAGTCCAAATCAACTCAACAACAAGTCAGAACTGTGCTGAAAATGAAGCAAGTCAACTGAACGTAGCAGCAGAAGTTCAGCAGACAAGCCAATTGAACTCGAACAGCACAGACACTGCTGAGCTCAGTGAACACGTTTCTTCTCAGTCCACTGTGTTCTGACTTTTTCTTTATCTCCAGATTCTCATTATTTCCATTTCTACTTCTCCATGCCTGTTTTTCTGTTGTTCGTACATTTTTGTACAGTGGGTAGTAGTTTATATATGCTTCAGCTATGTCAAAGGACTCTATGTGAGAAAAATTATGCTTTTTTTACTCTGTGCGGCGCTACCAGCCAACACATGTACTCAGGTCTGCCACAATGTCTGTACAATGTGCTTGCTAACTTGCATTATAACAAAAAGGTGCTTACATATTCAGTGTGTAATTGGCTCAGTTTCTTTGCACATTTTAATTATGTGAACTGCTGTGAGATCTATGATAGTGTTAAGTATGCCCAAACCACAGATTAGTGGGTTCATCATGTTCAATTTATGTTCTTTCAGGTTATAATCTTAACCTTAACTTTTCATAGCCAAAAGTATTTTAATTAAATTATAGCAGACACCAAAACTTCTTAATCCCAAAGCCCTGGGGTCTGTTTTCTCATTTCTCACCATTTGCCAGCTGCACATTGGTGATTTCATTTTTTTTTTTTTTTTTTTCTCACGAAGATAAGAACAAGAAAAATTAGGATGCTGTTGCTTCATGGAGGATCCAAATTAGAAAAAAGAGGGGAAAAAAAGTAAAGTTAGTTTTACAGATGAGAGAAAAATAACTTTTCCCCAAATTCCCAAACATAAGCACATCTATGAAATATGCTTTTTAATACTGAGGAAGGATAATCACATATTTCTTGATTGAACATATTCAGAGACTTGTTGCAGTGACTCAAGCTCATCTAAAATATTGTGTTATTTTAGGGTGTATTTAATTAAAAGCACTAGGGGACAGTGAATAATACACATTAATAATCTAAAAATACCGTATTTTCTGCACTATAAGGTGCACCTAAAAGCCTTTAAATTTCTCAAAAACCAACAATGCACATTATAATCCGATGCGCCTTATATATGGATCAATATTGGTTAATTATGGCTACTGTAGTCAGGGGGTGTATATTGTGATTGCGTTTGATTTACTGTAGCGGTATCAGACTGTTTCTTTTACGTGTTTACTGAATCAGGGAAAAGTTCCCTCCACGTTTGTGATGCACTAACTACGTGATAAAAAGTTGCACTACCTGTTGTACCTTGCTGTTGGTAAAAGATAATACTACATCACTGACGTTACCTCGGAGATAAAACTAAAACAGCTGTTCATGTAGCTTTGAACTGTGACAAATGGAGTTGGAAATACATTGTTTTCAAGGAAGGCGCCACAAATACCGGTAAGAGCTACCAGTACGTACGGTACCGTATTGTGGATGCACTAGCTTGTTTTGGGAGTGAACGGAGTTGTCAGTACGTTGGTTTGTATTATATTATTAAAGTTTGACTGACTGACTTATCTGACTGTTTTGTTGACACTCCCTTTAGTGCAGCTTCATCTAGATGGATGGATATAAATAGGCCAATCATTGAAGGTGCGCCTTATAATCCAATGCACCTTATAATGCGGAAAATACGGTACTATGAAATAACAACATAGGCTATTATAATACTGACAGGCTTCAAGAAAGTCTTAACATAACAACTGAATGTGTACACCGAGCACGTAAAATTGTGTTGAAGCATCAGCTATATAAAAAAAACACACAAAGACTGGCTTCCCGGCAGGCTCATGTTGAATAAGGAGAGCCAACGTCTGGGGGACCTGTCTGTTCACATGTCTGCAAAGATCCTCCCAGCATGATAAAGTAGTCACTGTGATGTTCGTCTGCACACTGGAAAAGGCTAATTAGAGAACCAATCAATCGTTAACCAGGGCCGCTGCCTGTGGGACTGTCAACTACTGTTACCCTCTCCTTTTCTTTTTCATCCCTCTGACCTTCTGCCTGTCTGTGTTTCTCTCTCCTACTTCCTCTTTCCCTGTAGTTAGTTCTAATACTTTCCAATCCTTGGCCTCTTCTTGTTAATCTTTTCGTGTGGTTCTCATGAGATTCTATTACCTTCCTTACACTCATTGCGATTCAGCCTATGTCGCCCCTCGCTTTCCTTCTTTACTGTGCTCAGGTTCTCTTCTTCCTACCCCCTCCCCACCCCACAATACCCTTCATGTGTTTGTTTCACTCTCCAAGGCCTAAGGCAAATTGTCTTAGCATACCTCACTTCCAGAGCAATGTAATGTTTGATTCATCACATGTTCCCCCTGATGGGCAGATCGAAGGCCTGTTAATTCTGTATTCCATGTTCACTACATGGGGTAATCGCTTTTGTAAAGAGGCTAGCAGCTCACATGCTGTTTCTTTCAACCTGAAGAGTAGTGAGCCTTAATAGATGCTATTCTTTATATTCCATATTGGTGTTATCAAACTCTTTTGTGTCCCAGCTGATAAGTCAATGCGGCAACAAGGGGAAAAAATTAATGCAAAGAAAACAGCAAAGTTTATTTTGAGACTCATTACAAGGATGCAACAACGACAGCATAGTTTGATACAGAAAATACAAACCAGGTGCTATTAAGCATGCTCAAATTCATGATTAATATTGTAATGAGTACCGTATTTTCCGGACTATTGAGCGCACCTGTCTATAAGCCGCTACAGTTTCATGTGGTCCAGTCTGACCGGGTGTGATGTGACGAGGCAAAATGTATCGGCGGCACGGAGCTTGCTAGCTTGTAAAAAGCCAATGAGCCACACCGGTGTTTAAACCACAGGGTTCAAAGCGTCAGAAAAAAGTAGTGGCTTATAGTCCGGAAAATACGGTAATTATTTGTTGCACTTGCTCTTATACCTCATGCTTAGGGATGGGTACCGATTTTTATGAATCCGATTCCCATTTCGGTTCTGCTTAACGATTCAGGTTCCTAATGATTCCTTATTTCGTTTCCAAAAACAAAAAACCTGTCTTACAGCTTATTAATTTCCCGCATGTGTTGCATTTTCCACGTTCGCCGCTCTCTCTTCTAAAATGACACTTTCGACCACTTTCCCCGGTCCATTTCCTGTTGCCAAGCGGCGTCATGTGATGTGTTAGATATGTAACAGACAGGTCCTGGCAGATATCTAAAGTCCGTTTGCAGCCATTGTGTAAAATGATCACATCTAGGAACCGATAAGCAGAACCGAAATTATAATTTTTTTATGGGTACCCGGTACTCACTAAATTGAATTTGGTTCCGACTGGGAACCGAATTTCGGTACCCAACCCTACTCATGCTGTCATAGTTTTGGTAATATGCATTTTAGATCAGTAAATCAAAATAGTCTTTAGTCTTCTCAACGAGCAATTTCCCAAACTCTTTACAATTATATGTATTTTAACAGTATACATATATTACTGATTCCAGCCATAATGCATTCATTTTGTTATGTTTTGGTTTTAAATGGTATTTGTGACAGCAAAGTAATACACACTGTTTTTTTCTGCCTACCAAAGTGTGAATCTAGTTATTTACAGAGCTAATATCCCAGTGCTGCTACAGATGTGATACACTATGCTGTTCAGGATTCAGGTCTTGCTATAATTATGACCTCACCTCTTTTACTTCTCTCCCCACAACATTTCTTCATCTCCCATCCTCGGCCAAGTCCTCTCTTGTGCAAACTTCCTATGGCTACTGTCCATTGGGTCATTTTTCTTGATGTTGCATGAAGCAGCAGTAGCCAGCAGCCAAGCCAACAGGTCATCCATCAGGTCCCAGTCCCATCATCCACTCTGCCTGGGAGGTGTGGCATATGGCTCTGCCCTGTCCCCTGGTCCTTGCCCATAATAACAGATTACAGCTCTCCAGAGGAATCTCACATCATTGCTTGGCCATATATCTGAGTGTGTGAAAGTCGTCATTATTTATGGGCCCGGACAGGTTACAGTTGTACGCTTGTGAACCTGGAGGTTTCAGCTGAGCTGCTCCATTACTCGCCGTTTCTCATTGACTTGTTCTGCAGATGCACAGTTGTCCTCAGGAGCAGCTCAGAGTTGTTTTTGTGTATTTGAGGGAAAAGATTTACTTCAGTTTAGCAACAAAAAAAATCCCACATTGCTGTCTATGGGTATATTATGATGTAATAATTTATTAACTTTCTTTGAGTCAGAAATTCTCCTTTTAATCACAATGTCCTTTTCATATCTGCTGGTAGATTCTCTAGATATGACTATATAAACACTGACTTTTTCACTTTCCAATCTTCGCAGCCTCTTTGATATTTGCATTTATTGTATTTTTTTTTTCTTCCTGTTTGGATGAGATAACAGGGGGGAAAAACAGCCTACACCAGCGTGATAACATTGTGGCCTTAGGCACCCTTTTTTAAAAACTGAACAATATCTGCAACTCTGTAATTTAACACATAAAAATGCACAGTAAGTAAAGCTGCAGTTTCTTCACTGGTCAGCACAATGTAGACACTCTAGTCCCGTAGACTTAACATTTCATTTATCTGAAAATCACTTGAAATGTTGCTGTCAATCCATATTCATCGTTTGTTTTATTTCCCCCTCTGTGCGGCACGCAGCAGGCGAGGCTACGGTAGACAGGTAAGCATTCCTGTTGTGATGTGTTTTTATCTCATTACCATGCCAAGACATTTTGTCACTAAAGGCAGCTTGAGGCAGCTTATATCCCATTATTCTTATCTACAATTCTCTTGATGGAAAACACTGAATGAGATTAAGATGAGATCCCGGCGATAGAACTTCTAACACTGACATTACAGTTTAGATTTGATTTGAAAGTCTGTTGTAGGCTCCGATGTTCCTGTCAAATAGAAGATAAGCATTTGGATGAGTTTTTCTCCTCAGTCAAAAAAAAAAAAACATTATCAGGGACAAAACAAAGTCACTTTGTTTGACAGTGTTTGGTATTAAAACCCTTTTATCATTTTAAAATAATCTGTGTTCTGTCAATATTCAATATTCTCAGGACGTTTTTTGTTGTTGTTTTCCTTTGGTTTCCACATTGCTTGGTTAGCATCTTCCCTCTTCTCCCTTGCTTTGTTTCCATCAGTATTATATCAGTCGTTTCACCTTGCTCCTTCATGGTGTATAACAGTGGTCCCCAACCTTTTTTGCACCACGGACCGGTTTGATGTCGGCATTATTTTCATGGACAGGCCTTCAAGGTGTGGCAGATAAATACAGCAGAAATATAATAACACGACCGGCATAAAAAATTTTTAAAAATGTTTCTCCTTTGCGAAGGAGCTCTTAAAAGACGTCGCTGGTTTGCGGACTTGTTTGTTTGGCTAACGTGATCACGTGACCGAGACAACCGTATTGACGTGTCAAGAGACACATACTAAAGTTAAGTCGGAGAGAATCTGGTCATTTTTCAAAATAAAACGTCTTTCAGACTATAATGATCAATGCAACTGCATTTATATAAATCATTGATTCTTTCTGCGCGGCCTGGTAACAAATGTCTCACGGCCCGGTGGCCGGGGACCACTGGTGTATAACATAGACGTTGTATTTTCTGGCTTTAAATCTAAGATTACAGAGTGAACTCTTCCTTATGTTTGTGTCTCTCCTGACCATCCCTTCCTTCCATTACCTTATCTTTCTTCTGTACTAATCTTTAGCAGCAACAGCAACTGCTGAGGCCATCTCTTCTGAGACCTGAGGTAGAAACCCTCCTGTTTTTATTAATTCACAGGGATTGTAGTCATTCTGCTGTATACTCACCCTGTATGCTGCTGCTGCTGCTGCTGCTCTTCTTCTTCTGGTGTCTTTCTTGGAGAAGTGCTGAGTAATTTTTCTCTCTGCCTCTCTGAAATACAGGAACTCTCCATGGAGTCAGGTATCGACCCAGGCCAGGACTACTACACACAAGACTACTATAATTATGACCAAGGGTGAGCATGCAGCCCACTGACTGTCTCATCTCTCATCAGTCGTTCTCTAATCCGTGGAATTGATGTCCATCGGTTCATTTGAAGTTAAAAAAAAAATTACATCATTAGGACTTATTTATCGTGCCCTTGCCTTGTAGCTCCTCCGGGCAGAGATCCTTTGGGACATGAAGAGCATTTCAAAGAAGTTCAGTAAAAAAATTATGAGCATAACCTATGCCGCCCCATCAGCATTACATACTATCCGAACATTTACCCTCTCTACTCCCATCAAATGAGATCAATTATGCTGTCTTGAGTCAGGCACCTGAGAGTCTGAGAGTGTTTCCCATAGCTTAATGGATAAGGGCTGGTTTGGCCTGCCTGTTACATTGCGCATATGGTCTAAAGAGGAAAAACACGGTGCTCATAGCCATAACAGCTGCTAAGAAATTGTTATTCATTATGCGCTTCTGCTCTATTGCAGGTGACTTACACCACTCTTGGGAATTACGCTGCAAGTTTATCAAAACGAGGAGACGCTTTTGCACCTTAAAGGCTTAAATCACTGACAGAAAATCTAACAAATGTTAATAACTGTCCGTAGTGAAATTAAGTGTTGTAATTGCCTCTCTAGTTACTCACCAGGCTGTTTTACAAGTCACAACTCTAATTACTGTGCCTGAATCATACTGGCCTTCATTAGCAACAGGCTGTCATTATGTTTTAATGATATGTCACAAACTTTATTGTAAAAGCTGCTTCAGCCAGTGAGTGTACCGTCACTGCTCCCAGACTCTTTTGATCTGTTTCTGTTTGCCAAGAGGGGCACACTTTACCAGCGGTTAAGCTTTTAATCCAGCAATCACCAGACCGTGTGGTCTTCACAGCGGACCTCATTTACTCAGAAGGTGGCAATGACACAAATTGCCATCAGCCTCTTTTCTTCAGGCACCTCTGTAGTTTAGCATTGCAGAGTAAGAATAATAATGCACATCTTAAATATCAGCCTCATCTAATATTCAGCACTCCAATGTAAACAACCTGATAGGGGATGATGTTATATTTTTCATGCGCACTGTCATGTTTTGTACAGTTGGACAACAGTTGGTGATAAATGCAGCTGTGAATTCTGCCTCTATTTCATTTTGTAGGAAATGTGGTTTGGTAGATGGCTTCATTTAATACTCCCCTGATAAAGGCCATGTAGCCAGACATGCTCGAGAATAGCAAACAGCACATTGGAGAAGAGTTACACAACCTGATTTAATTCAAGCGTTTAATTGGGCCTTTGGGTATTACTTATTACACCAAAGGTTCCCATCTCAGCATCCTTGTAATTTATTAGACATTTTTGACAAAAAAAAGTATCTTTTTTGAATCCTCATGTTTTTCTGCTCGCTGTTACTTTCATTCTAATATGAAAGGTAATTTCTAAAAACTGCAGCAAATCACTACGACAATCCCTGCATTTCAAGATATTTTCAGACAGATGAAACAAAACAAAAAGCAGGAATTAATGGGCCCTGTCTGACATAATACAGGAAGATTTATTGAAAATAAAATGAGGATAGGTACAAACAGAAAAAGTTAGGCCTCTTATGATCCACCGAACAAGTCACTTGTTTCTACTAAACACGACAAAATTAAAATTACAGATAGTCTTCGACTCTTCTAAGAGATTATTGAGACTATGAGTAATATATTTGGCATGAATCTCTTTTTCAGGTATGACTTCCCTCAGTATGGCAGTCGGCGGAGGCTGATAACACCCATGTATGATGAATACGGAGAGGTGATCATGGAGGATGACGGGTATTACTATAGTCCTCATGGCCCTGAGGTATTACCGTTCCTTGGATGTGATTTTCATATTTTCAGTGATAAAATCAAGAATGTCAGCTATTCACATAATAGGCTGTGTGTAAAGTATGTGATTGAAACAGCAGTGTCAATCTAATGTAAGATTCTGCTTTTATACATTTTTTTTATCATGAATTGTTGCCCAATAAAATATGACTGTCTTAGGGCCGAGGCAGAGGCAGGGGCCGTGGTGGCATGCGGGGCAGAGGTGGACCAAAGAGGGTTGCATTCAGGGACATGCCGCCGGAGGACGAAATTGAACAAGCTGAGCCAGCAGAGGAGGGCGAGCCGTCCAAGGCTGCCAAGAGACTGAAGTCTGTCATGAAACTCAGTAAACTCCTGGCGGCCAGCAAGGGAGGGGAACAGCCATCTGATGCCGGTCCTTCTGGCCCATCTCCGTGGAAGAAAGCCAGGATGTTCAAGATGTTTGGCGCCGGGAAGAAGGACAAGGATTATGCCAAACTGATGTCAGCCCGCCGTATTGACAGCCAGGAGAGTCTGACTGACGGACCCGCGCTCACGGGACCCATAGACAGCAAGTCTGATACTCGCAGCCGGCTTGGCAAAGTCTTGAAGAAAATCACCTTAAGCAACAAGTTGCAGGTCCGGAGGAAGTCGCAGAGTAGCGTGAGCCATGCCTCGGCCACAGGCAGCGAGAGGGATGAGGAGGCCTCCCAAGCAACCAGTGAGGATGAAAAGAAGTCTAAGGTGTCGATTAGCGTGACAGAGAGTGAGCCAGAAGCAGGTGCGAGTGGAAGCAGTAAGGAGAAAGATTCTGATGAGGAATCCTCCGAGAAAAGCAGTGTTGACAGAGATTATCTCAAAGTAGATTTAGATCGGGATGATGCCAACGAAAGCACCGTGGACTCAGAGGAAGAGCCTGATGAAGAGCCGGGGGATTCTGATGAGGAAAGCAAGTCTAAATCTGAAGAAGAAGAAGAAGAGACTGAGAAAGAGTCTGCCAGCGAGAAAGAGTCTGGGACTGAAAGGGAATCAGAGTCCGAGAAAGAGTCAGAGTCAGAAAAGTCATCAGCTACGGAGAAAGAGTCTGAGTCGGAGGAAGAGTCCAAATCTGAGAAAGAAACAGAATCAGGGACAGGGACTGCAACAGAGAAGGAAACAGAGGGAGACTCTGATGAAGAGTCTGAAGAGGAAGAGGCTTCAGGCAGCACTAGAGAAAGTGGTTCCTCTGCTCAGTCTTCCATGAGATCATCAGCTACGGAGGCCAGCAAGGAGAGCAGTGCTTCTGGTGAGAGTGGCAGCGGCAGTGGGAGTGGGAGTGGGAGTGGGAGCGGGAGTGGTAGCGGAGGGAGTGAGAGTGCAAGTGAGAGTGGCAGCGGTAGCGCTAGCAGTGCTGCATCTTTATCTGGCTCAAGTGTCAGGTCATCACAGAAGACCAAATCATCAGCAGTGACCTCAGAGAAGTCCAGTGAAGACCTGAGTGAGGCCGAGTCGGGGACAGGGACAGCCAGTGAGACAGAGGCTGAGTCAGGATCAGGAAGTGAAGCCTCTGCATCCCATGCGTCCAGCCAGAGAAAAACGTCTGGTTCAGACCTCAGCCGGTCTTCATCCGGCAGTCAGATGACAGATCAGAGCTCCTTGGGCAGTGAGGTTAGTTCGGCTGGTTCCCGGTCCACCAGTGGCAGCCGGCGTTCCAGAAAGTCCACTCTGAGCCGTGGCTCTGAGGGCACAATCACAGAGGAGAGTGAAGAAGAAGAAGAGGAAGAATCTGAGACTGCTGATGAAAGCAAAGAGTCCACCAGCGAGCTCAGTGATGAAGCGTCGTCTGGGAAGTCCAGCGTGGCGTCCGGAGACCCTGGACCCTCTGCCCCCTACACTGGTCCCGCTTACAGCTCCGAGATCAGAAGCATCGGTACCACCTCAGACGAGACATACGGAGGACTATCCCCCATCACTGAGGTGGACGAAGACGCCATCTCCTCTGACAAATCTTCAGTCAGCGGCTCAGGATCAAAGACTGAAGCAACATCGGATTCAGAGTCTGAAGGAAACTCAACTGCCTTCTAAAGAGATATATTGTCCACTGCGAAGTAAGAGTGAATAAAATCAATTACCCTTGCATGGGAGTGAAGAGATATGGCTTGCCTCTACGGAGTGTTTCAAACATCCGCTTTTTCCTCCTTTCCCAAGAAAAAAACCTGTGGTGGTTTTCTGCTGCAAAATATCTAAATCTGACTCTCATTCTTACATCTTTGACTTATTCTTTTCTTTGATGTTTTTTGAGTGTGTTTTTCTGCCTTTTCTTTTCCTATAACGTTATGCCACTGTTTCATTGCATGTTTCAATACTGTCCTATTTCTCAGTGTTTTTCTGTGATGGTGAAATTATTACTTTCCTGGAGTAGACACTGTTCGACTTCAGTAGAAAAGCCAAGTTTTCTTACTATCAGTAAAGTTCTAGCACACAAGTGGAGATACTTAATCATAAAATGCTCTGAATGTATTCCTTTCTTTTATATTTGTTAGAATATAAAACCTCTTAACAACTACAAGTAGCTAAGTTTTTAAGTCAGACATCAGTACCGCTTACAAATCTTTGCTTCACTACATAATAGGTCCTCACTGGCTAAATGCACAAGGTTAGATTCTTCTAAAAGTACTTCTTGAGTATTTGGACAGTAATTTGCTCTTAACAGTTTAGAAATGTGGTGTACAGTCCAGGTGTCTCCAGTGTTTTTGTATACACTACATATTGATCTTGACCTTCCCACCCTTTCCTCCTCAGCCTGGGAGAAAGAAGCGGATTAAGCTGCTCGTAGATCAAGGGAATGAGACCAGCTCGACTGGAGAGGAGAGCACTACAGAGACCCAACGAAACAGACTCCCCAACAGCCACAGCAACATCAACGGGAGCATCTACCTCGCACAGAACGGCACTATTGTCCGAACCCGGCGGCCGCCCCATCTAAACAACTTGAAGCTGGGCTCTCCGTGCCGGCTGGGTAAGCATTTTAAAAAACTAGACAAACTGGGTGTGACACATGAAGAACCCCCTCCCGTTGTTAGCATCGAGGGTTCAGGAAACGACACGGAGAACGGAATAGGTACGTGTGTCCCATCTAACATGGACATCAACCTCAACCCTCGGTCCTCTTGTGGCTCCGTGGGGTCCACCATCACAGAGCTCAAAAGTTTTGGATCCAAAACCAGTATTGCCAAGACCATGAATGACAGAAACAGCAGTGGCACATGTGTCAGCGAGCAGCAAGAGACTTCCGTTGACAGCAACAAGAACAGTAGAGAGACGCTGGAGTCCCACAGCGACCACACGTTATCGGACGAGGAGGAGCTGTGGATGGGACCGTGGAACAGCCTGCACATACCAATGACTAAACTTTGACTGGCCATGCAGAAAACTGATTTCCTTCTGTCTTTATTATGTTGTTTCTGTTGGGAAAAATAATCATAAAATGTGTGCCTCAGCTGGATAAGCTCCGATCACTGTCCACGACAGGTGATTGCACTTATATTCAAATTTTATTTAATAATGATATTTTCAAGCTTACTTGTACCAAGCGTTTATCACCGGCAGGGCTATTAAAGATGGTGATATAGAGCTGAAAGGCAATGAGTGCCTCCAAGAAATATGAAATTTTATGTGAACCACGCTTAACTCTGTATTCAACACAGGTAACGGGCCTCTCTTTTATCGAGTGATTTCTTGTTTTGCTTTCTTTTCTTAGTTTCTTTTGTTTTGATTTGAATCTCGAAGCAGATCGCAGCGATTGTCATTCATTTCACTACGGTGTTAAAGATATTTACAGAGAAATCATTGTAAACATACGAAGAAAATGTGATTATATATAGTCTATGATGAAGTAAAAGAAACTTATTTTGCTAATTGCATTCTACTTGCAAATAATCCAGATTGTCATTGATTATTTTATGTTGTGATCACTTGGCAATGTTTTTGGAAATTTCTGAAAAATATATGAAATTATTTTTGTCTATTTTGTATCTAACAGAGATGGAGAATCTAACATAAGACATTAAAGACGTAATATCCATGTGACTGTCATCGCTGTATTTGAACAGTGAACTGTGACAGTATAATCATAGTGTTTTTATATGGACATTTGTACCTACAGAATGTGGTATTTTCAATCCCTTTACATGATGCAGATTTACTCTGTTCATGTCATGATACTGGAAGAATACCAAAAAATGTATCACATTCAACAATAAAGCTCTAACCTATTTTACTGTGTATTGTGGAGCCTTATGGAAAGTAGTCCTCACTGATAATAGCAGCATACACTGTGGAGAACACTGTGTTAAAGTACAACATTGTGTATCTCCATCACAATGCTATGAATTTTGGGTGTTATAAAGACAGTCCTTGAATTAAATAATGGGGCCAAAAGTTGAATGGTAAGGTAACGCACAACAGTAAAACTCTATACAACAACAACCAAACAGAGTCTGCAGAGAGGTCTGTCAGAATGAGGCCATCTCTGTGGAGTGGGCTTTCATTTTTAAGAAGAGCGATGACAGGTCACCAAACATGGGGATGTGGATGGCTACTGTATCTCTGAAAAGCTGCAGGAAGTACCCAGGAAGGGTAAGAAAATACCCACTTTTGCCAACTGTCAATATAAACTGCAGCAAAGAAAAATGTTTTAAAAAGTGATTCAAACTAAATATCACTGTTGGAAAAAAAAAATCTAAATGGAAGTGGTAACCACATACTCGGCTTGTTTCTTGCTTTATCCGAGAGTGACACATCTAACACATCCAGAATGACATTTACGAAAAGTGTCCTGCAGTCAATCAAACCATGAGAATGCCAGTTGAGTTCACAGAGTGCTTTATAGGCTGACGCTGGGAAAGGAGCAGGAGCTGAATGCAGTAGTGAAATAGCTTGAAAAGATGCTCAGAAAATAGGTCAGGAGGGAACCTTGTTCCCACCACAACAAGCCCAGTGTCCTGAAGGATTAGAATGAACCTCTGTGCAATGTTGAAGGTAAAAAAACAACAACATAGAAGCAAGACCTGCAAAAAAAAGCATAACAATCAGCCTCCTTTAATTGTCGTTTGTGTCTCTTGTGTAATATTGTGCCTTGTCTATCACGTAGTGCCTGCACAACTCTGCAGGAACTACTACTGCTGACAGGAGAGCAGTGCTCTTCAAACCTTGTTCAGTGTACAGTGCTGGTCTAGGCTACCATACCGTGTGCTGATTTTCCTGTGCAGCTTGTGTTGGATCTATATTTTACAAAACAGGAAAACAGCATTTTTAATCAGAAAGGAAAATAATTTGCTTTGAATATGAAGTGCATTGCTACCCTGATCTTTTCAACACAAGGACATACTTCACCAGCGTCTTTTTTTGTAAAACTCTCCTGATGAATTGGATTAAAACTGACCCAATGAATAATGGAAGCATTCTGCTAAGCATTTCTGCCTGTCACAGGATTATGTCTAAAGCCCTTTTTTTTCCTCTTCACCCTGATCATTTCACTTAGTAGATTAAATTACAGCATTAAGAATGGACATATCCCTCTTAATGAATGTTAAGCTTGAGCGATCCCCCAATCCAGTGTCTCCTCAAATGGGATTTGCTTGTCATTTCAATTATTATTTATAAAACCAAAATGTCTAAAGATGATGAAATGCTGCACACCTACAGGAAATTTCTAAGCAGATCTGAAGTTTCATTACTGTTCACTGTCACAAGAGCTTGCACAGAGAGAGAGGAAACGTGAAGTCATAGTTTGCACCAGTGCATTGATCTTACTTGTTATGATCTTCTGCCGTCACAAATAGAGAATTTAGCTTAAATTAAATCACACATCTGAACTTAATTAAAGGAAAGATAAGGTGAAAAATAAGAGGATAAAATGTGGGTGGATGAAAGTTGAATCTTCTCATCTTATGTTCAAATCATTTTCAAGATGCCCTGAGTTCCTGCCTGGGAGGAGATATGCAGGTACATTTGTAGTTATACCACTCATGAATAAATGGTCATGGCACAGACGGCAAACTTCAGCAGTAGTTGCAATGCATCAAAAAAAAAATCATTTGTGCCAGTGTCATGGCTTTGCAAACGGAAAAAAAAAAACATTGAAGTTTGCCGAGAAACTTTACCAACTTTTTATCCAGCACCATAATGAACCCAAAATTTGTTTTTCCCCACCGATTTCCTACCTGCAAAAATAGTGACTTTCTCATCAGTTGGAGTTGTATTTCATATTTAGTATTAATATAGCAAATGCTACCATGCAAAAAGATGGTACACAAAGTACACTTTATGTGTATGACCTCAAAACTTCTCTGGGTATAGATAACACCAATGCAGATATCGGATTTCATTCAATTTATTTTTAACCTGAATAGATAATGTGGTGATGATGCATTGCACACATTTAAAATATCCCTCTACACCATGTGTAAAGGTATTATTGCCACAGTGATCTCCTCCTAGTAAGTCAAACATGTAAAAATTCAGTTATATGAAGTGATCACAGAAGTGGCAAGCAGTATTTTTGTGCCTCTGTATCATAAAATCTTTACCTCGGGGTTCATTTAGATGTATTTATACATCCTCCAAAACAGGTTCTGCCACAGTTTGTGTTTATGTGAAGTCATTTTCTGCAGCAATAATTCTGTAATAGCCCCGTGGAGGTAAATCATGATACAGAAATACTGCTGTGCTTCACAGAGATTCATAAATCTCTAAAGGTTTTATGGGTGGTGATTATTCCCACACCGGGGAATCTGCAAAGTTAGAAGTGTTATGTATGCACCAAACAAAGGTACAGGGTCATGCTCTGTCTGTATGCTAGGTTGTGACAGCTTGGTTTTTCTAATTGACCTTAAGAGGACCTTTTCTGGCCCTTAGTTTAAACAGTGCAAAGCGCTAATGCATGTATGCAGATAGGCCTGACACCTCTTTAACCAGTGAACAAATTCATTGGCTTGCTAAGGATGTAGTATCGCTGAAGCAGATAGAGCCACATAGCTCCTGATATGTTAACATTCAATTTGACGGGAAGAAGAAGTGGGAGCAACTTCACAGAAATGCATCAATATTAAATCGCGTTGTAATCAAATATTCATAGTGAATGTAAAACAGGGGCAGAAGCTCAATAGGAATTGGGATTTAGATTTTTCCCTTTTCAAATACGCAGGTGTCAGTAGTCTTAGATGTAACAACCCTGTGGACTAATGATTCCCTCCTGGCATTGTGTGAATGCATTTCTCTTGCCATTTTATAACATTTGATGTCTGGAAATTCATATTTTGGAGATTATGCTCAATGTAAGGGTAAAAAAAATTACTCCTACACAATCATGGTAGTGCTGAAAAGAGTGTAACTACTATTATTATAACTCATGTATAATAACATAATCCACATGGGGAATTAAGAAGCTCTGTGTTATGAATCATTTTGTTTGTATTACGGGTAAATTGTGCTGGAAAAAAAAATCAGAACATCAATTATTCTAAAGCTTCAATATTGAAACACTGGTGATTCAGAAGACTTAGAAATTGGAGCAAATACTGTTCATAAAGCAACACTGCATTGATATATGTCCAAAATAAGACAGAGGTCTTTGCACAGAAGCCACAGTATTAAATAGACTGTTGGATTTGTACACCAATGTTTGTTGATCTTTACTTTTAAGAGTGTGAAAAGGCAAATATGGCAGCCACAATTAAGGGTCAATACTGCATGTCATAAATGTATAAAGAGATGTTTGTTATCTGAAGCCATAACATAAGCATGCAGATTTCATTTTCTGTGCACACAGCAGGAGTGGCTAATACATTAATACCCGCTGAGGAATGTGTTTCCCAGGCACAGGTAAGCACTGTTGTCATTCCAAGTCCACCAGCGAGCCTCCCGAGTTTCACCTATTAGCATAGCCTATATAGGATATCCTGGCCTACAGCGGGCAATATGGTAATCTACCTATGACTCATTCTAAAGGAGATTATCACAAATCCCCAACGGAGGCAGGAGGAAACTCCTCATAATACCTATCCGTCACAATTGCTTATTGCATGCTCAGACCTGGAGGGTCGTTCTCTTCATTTCCTCAGAGGGATGACTTCATAATAAAATGATCTATTTCACTACTTCAAGTGTTTGTGTAAGAATCAGTTGAGGATGTGAATACAAGAAGAAAAAGTCATGTAACTTTACATTTCATAATCCTGAAACAAAATACAAAGGTGGTGGGTTGTGTGTTTTGCGAGCATGTATCACAGCTACTGGTGAAATTACAGCTCATGACAAGCATCCGGTGTGTCATTACTTTTGTTATTAACTGAACTCTGGCTTTTTACTCATTAAACTAGATCAGGTCTGCCCTGAAGCCAACACGGGGACAGATGGGAATAGTTTAGTGCTGCAGGGTAGACTGGGGCTGGGTGCAGGTTGGTTATTACAGTGGAGCCACATTAGAGGGTGCTGTGCAATAGTATTTATACCAAACACACACCATCTGGTGCAAGGGTCATTTCTTTGATAGACAGCAAAACTGTGAGGTGAAAGTCTTTTTGGGGGTAAAACAGAACCATGCTGTTGTGTTTCTGGACTTCTGCTGCTCACATAGAGGTGCAGGATGTCATGATTGGTGCTGTCAGTAATGAAAGCATGAATACAGTGGAGATCAGTAGGAAAATATATTTCATAGGTAAATAGAGCCAACAGTTTTATACAGTATAGGAAAATTAGTCAAAGATAAAAGAGCAAATTTCTACTGTCTCCAAGAGCTTGGATGCTAAATCTGAAGGTTTCCATGGAGATAGACATAATACAAAGTTTCTTCTGATGTTTCATAACAACATTGGGAACCATTCCCTGTCTTAACACTGAATCTAAGATATTCATCAGGAAAGTTGAGTGTCTGAGTGAACTTTGTGAACTACACTTGAGAGCTAAACAACAGAGGCAATGATCCCTCGTGATGTGCCATTCATTTTGAAAGGATACTTTAGACAAGATGCACACAACATTAAGATTGATCAGTTATCTTACAGCAGATTGCGTTGTCCTTTTTGCTTCATCGGTGCCAGATGAAGTTGCGTTGTGTATTGTATTGTTCCTGTGCCCTTCTCTATATTGCTTACGCAGCTGAGACACTTATCGAGTTCTGATGTTGTTGCAGCTCTCAATAGTTCATTACTCCTGCTGACAAGTGACGGTATCGTAGCAGCTCTGGCCTTTCCTGATCGATGCTAAATTCATCAAAGCTTCCCCATCGGCTATAACTTGATTAACCACACTTACGTGCAATTCATAAGCATTCTCTGAATTCTCTTCAGGGCGCGAAGGAGATACTCACTTGATCAATTCGACTCTCACCTTTTCAGTTTTGCCCTGCAGCTCAACCACCTATTAAGATTACACCTAAACCTGACTTCTTCACATTTCCAGCACATTACTGCTTACTAATTATATTTCCTCAGGAGTGCAGTGCAATCAGGACTGATAGGAGCGATACCATGAAAAGCCAACTGAGAATAAATTTGGGAATCCCTGCATGACCCCACGGCAACATCCAAAACTGTTATTACCAGAGAGAGGCAGCCTGAGAAATACTGATTAATGGCCGGCAACAACATCATTAACAAAACTATTTTCAAAGCAACAAAACATTTGCAACAGAAATGCAGGAAATCCGTCCTCACGAGTTACTCTAACACATACATTGCGTCATATAATGCACATTTTTTTCTCCACTAGAGTTGATAGCTGCAGCATTTCCAAGGACTCACTTTTTTTTTGCCTTCACTCCTCTTGAAGAGTGAAGTTATTGAATGTTATTAAATGGCATAGCTATGAAATGTTAATTATCTGTCAGTCAGTGGGATTTCCTGCTGTCACTCAAACAGTATATTGCTGCACAGCATTTCAATTTTCACATCATAAAACGAGCAACAGAGAGATAATAATGAATATTGTGATGACTTAGAAATGTGGTGCCATTTGCTTCCAGACACATTAGTCATTGTTACATAAACCAGCGCCTGGCTGTCATTTCAGCTGCTTTTTACTCATTTGAGGAAAGAATATTTAGTAATATAGAGATTTACATATGAATATTTAGCATTTGTTATCAACATTTTGTACTAAATATAGAAAAAATAAACCACACAAAACTAAGGAAAACATTATCTGATGTTTTATTTTTTTTATTTTTTTGAAAGCATCCTGAGTGCCCTGAAAGCATATGACTAATTCATGAAGCCTTTTTACCTTCATGTGGTCACAGATGTTGTACACACAGCCACAAGATGGCGCCTGCAACTCACGACTGTGAGCTGACAGCTGCCCTGTGTGATGAGAAGGAAAATGAAGAGGCAAAAACTGTTTATAAAGAGCTGGAACTGATGCAGTGGAAATCAAATATAATATATTTGCTTGTTACAATCTCTGGACATTTAAAACTCTGCAGTGTAGTGAATAATTTATCATGAGTGGGTTAGCACGGCACTGACTGAGTAAATAAACGCTCTAAATCATGATGCTAGTAAAGTGCTTAGGTTAACTAACTCATCAGCATCACTTATAACTTAACAAAATCACACTTTTGGACTCTTTCTGAACTAAAATTATTTCTTGTTTGTAATGTTTTCGTTGCTGTGGCAGCCCATTAAATATTACTCAGCGATTCATTAAATTAATTGAGTTTTTTATGACTTTCATCTTTATAAATATGGTCATAATGATAATGTTTACACCAGTGACTTATAGCTGCTCCTGCCTGCCTAATAAGTTAATCTTTCTCTTTAATCTGATTATTTTCATTTTTCTTTCTGGCATGTAGAAAACAACACATCACTCCTATTTTCAGAGAGCGGTGCTTAGGCAGAGAGTAGAAGTCCATCATCATCTCCTCATTTCCTGCAGCTATTTAAGACTGTGCCTCTCCAAAATAGGCGCCCGATGACCGCAGTCAGAGCTATCTGGGGACCTGCTTTCAAACTAATTCGAGGATATTAGGATGTCTCTGAATGTTTTGTTTTGACATTTCTATACCTTCGTGGAGCGTTGTGTGTGCACAGCGTGTGCCATCTGACTTAATGCCATTTTAGAAGTCATCTCGGATGCTTTTCGGTTTCCATAACTATATATTGTACATCTTGAGTGCTTTATAATTTCTATGCTGCACATTGTTATTTTGGAAATGTACTCAAAACCCAAAGTAAGGTTTAACTGACAGACAGGTCACACACACACACACACACACACACACACACACACACACACATACAC